>JAODAL010039284.1:0-38172 GCA_025379985.1 Phyllomedusa bahiana
TCACCCTTGTATAAAAAACCCTTTTATGTATTTTTAGGAAGGCCAAGGTGTGTTATTGATGGGGCGGTTATGTGTCACCCATCTCCTAAGATCGGGAAAAAAAGCCCTGTTTTTTGGGGGGTCAGCGCAATGGCCACTGACAGGGTTTTTTAAAAAGTTTAGTATGGCAGTAAACCGTGATCCCGGGGGCGGGGGTTTTTTGGAGAGTCTGAGAGTTGGGGGGCGGGCCCGCCCCCCATCCAGTCCTGGGCTTCCGCCCTACATAAAAGGCCCGCAGGTGGTAGAGGGGGTGTGGTTCCATTTCTGTCAGACACTGCTCAGGGTGTGAGCAGTAGTGAAAGCCAGAGGGGGCCTTTCAATTTGGGGACTACAGAGACCTGCCCCCGGGTTTTTTAACCCCGGGAACCGCTGTCGGTAAGTGACATAACCGGAATAAGTTATGTTTTTTTTGGGTTAAGCAAGCCCTGCTATTATGTTTCTGGGGCTTTGTGACTGTTGAAAAAAATTGCAGTTTTGCCCCTTTAAGGACTGCCCCTTTTTGAGTGATTTTTCCCCCAGGCTCCAAAAATTCTGACATAATGGCAATGTCCACCCCTGATATTCATTTTGGAAACTGGTAAGTCACCTTTTTTATACAACGGAAAGTAGCCCACCCCCCGATGGGCAAGCAGGTCAGGAGAAATACTTAAAAAGGGGGTTTTATAAATTTTTTAAAAGGGGTTTTGGTAAGGGGACATTTAAAAAAAAAGCAACTTTTTCAATTGGATTTCATTACAAAGCTGTTTGTATTCACAGTATTTTCCTTTTTTTGTTTTTGTGCATAGAAGGGAGATCTGTGCTGTTTTGTTTGAAAGCTGTAACCATCTCCAGCTGTGAGAGGGGAAGAGTTCAGTTGCTCAGTCTAGTTGAATGCACCTGTGGAAAAACATCTTACAAAAATTTAAATGCATAGGGGGAAAGACACAGTGCATTTTGATAAGAGGGGGGGGGGGGGGGGGGGGGGGGGGGTTCCCCGGGGGCCCATCACAGTGAAGGGGGGGGGGTGATTCCCCGCTGGGGAGGGGAAGAAAAGCCCCTGCATTTCCCAGAGTTGAGAAGCTGAAGCAGTGGAAACAGTCGAACTAGGAAGCGATACATCCCCCTTTAAAGTATGGTCAGCCAAGGTAAACCTTTCCTTAGATTTACAAAAACCCCGTTTCCTCCTGTTTCTGTATCTCTACTTTGTTTTTGGTGAATTCAAGATAAGATTCAATTAGATGGCCTGCCTGTCCTGGTAAGACAAAGAACGACATTTTTCTCCTTGTTTAGGTTGTTGTGATAATTGGCTAATATGATTTTTTTTTTTTTCCCCAATATGATTTTTTAACAAAAAAAATTTGTTTAAATTTAAATCAGGAAGAGGAAACACCCAAAAGCATTTTTAAAGGGAAACTTTAAGCAATTTCCCAGGGAATTTTTTAACCAATAAAAATTGGGCATTGGATGAACTAGGAAAAAATTAAGAATTTGAGGTTTTTTAGATTTTTTACCAAGTTTTTTGACCATGATTTAAAAAAAAAAAGTTTAAAATAAATCGGGAAAAAAATTTTTTTCCCGCCCCCCGACTTTAAAAAATTGGGTTTTGGTTTTCCCCAAGTGCCTTTTTACCTACTCATAGAATTTCCCCCCCCCCGGGCTGGGTCCAGCTTTGGAAAAATTTGGGGTTTCCTTTTTCTTTTTGCTTTCCCCGGGGAAAAAAAAAAACACCCCTCTGTTTATGTCAAAACCCCCAAAAATTTCCCCTGCGCTTCCAAAATAAAAAACTTAAATTTCCAAAAAATTAAAGCCCCTTGCCAGCATGGTCCCAATTTCAATTTTGGATTAAAGCATAAATCTAAGTTTAAAATGAAAATTTGGGCCTTTTTAAAAAGTATGGGGTTTTGTGTTTGGGCCCGCCAAAAGTTGGGGTTTTTTTGGTTCATTTCCCTACATGATTTTTTTTTTTTTTCCTAAAAACATACATAAGTAGAGAGAATGTTAAAAAAAATGTGTTGGGAAATCCTTTTTAAAATTAAAAATATATACGATTTTAGCAGAACAAAAAAACAGAACAATATTGCCCCCCGGATATAAAGGGACAGAGTTTTCATTTGTTTTATAGTTTGTAAGGGTAAAAAAAAAAAAAACAAGTCGTCCCATAGTTCCCCCTTTTGTGGTAAGGTGTTGATCCAGAGGAAGGCAAAAACCCCCAAGGAAAGGAAAAAAACCAATTGTCCTTTATTTTAGGGAAAAAAATTTCCTTTCCCCATTTCCCAAAGTGGCAAAACAGAAAAATCCCTTTTAAAACAATTTACCCCTTCCTGAATTTCCCGTCACTATAACTTGGGAAAATTAATTTCGTCCAGAAATCATCCAAACCCCTTTTTTAAAATCGGTTATTGAAACACCATGACAAGTCCCTCTGGCAGAGGAAAACTTTTTCCTTTTCTCACTCCTTTTTACAGTAAAGAATCCCCTTTTTTTTTTTAAGTAGAAACTTTCGTTTTCCCAAGAGGGGAGGGTTTCCCCCCTTGTTCTAGATACCACCCCCGGGTTAAAAAATAAATCTTGGGAGAGATCTCCCCAAAATTGACCTTTGAAAAGTATTTAAAATAAAATTTTATTTGTCCCCCCCCTCCCCCCAAGCCTTTTTTTTCCTTAAAAAATAAAAAAACCCTAATCTTGCCAAAACTTTTTTGTGTTCTGTAAATCCACCCAGTCCTTTTTATTATTTTTTTTGCCCCGCCTTTGTACCCGTTTTTAAGCTCCCACAATGTTTTTTCCTGTGCACTGGTTTCCCAAAAAATTAAAACAATAAATTTCCAAATTTTTGGTCAACCCCCGTTTATGATAATTTTGGGGGAATAATGTTCTTAAACGTCAACTATGCCCCTTTTAATGCACCCCATGATCCATTTTGCTTTTTGGGTGCTGCTGTCTTTTCACTGGTGCTACAATTAAGTTTACTGTCCACCAGGGGTTCCCCAAATCCTTCCCCCATGTCACTTTTTTTCCCCGTTTTTTTTTCCATTTAACATGTAATCATGTAAAAGGATTTCTTTTTTCCCCATGTGCATTAAAATTTTCATTTAAAACAGGGGGGGTTTAAAACCCCATCGTTATCCCCAGCTTTTTTTTTTAAAAGCTTTTCAATGGCCTTTTTTTTTACAAAATCGAGCCAAAAGGGAACACGAAAAACCCCTGTATCGGGGGATCAAGTAGACTCTGCTACAATCGTATTTAAAAAAGGGGGTTTTTTTACTGTTTTTTTTTTTTAGCTTTCCTTTAGTGCCCTTGGGTTTTCAGCTCCCAGGGGGATAAAGGGCCAGGGGGTGAGAGCTCCCCAATCCCGGGCGCCCCCATGCCAACATCTCCTTCCCTCAGGCAGCTACTGATGTTCAAACCCCAGGTTCGCACATCCCTGCCCTCTGTACTTCTTAGTAATTAGTCAAACAGTCAAAAAAATAAAAAAAAAACCGAATGAGGAGTCAGGTAAAGGGAAAAAAACCAGGTTTGGGTTCCCTGCAGGGGATTTAACCCTGGGCCCCTTGTGCGTAAGGTAAAAACTTTCCCCTCTCAGCTACTCACAATGTTTTGCTAAACAGCCCTTTCTTTTGACTACAGAAGTAAAAATTAATTTTATTGGGGAATAAAAAAATTAAAAAAATAAAAATTTTAAAAATAGGGGGAAAAAAATAAAAAAATTTGGAAAAAATTTTAAAAGGTGGTAAAAGTTAAAAATTTATTAAAAGGGGGGAAAAAAATTTTTTTATATTTTATATATTTTATATATAAATATAAAATTTTTTAAAAAAATAATTATAAATATTTCTAGGCTGCCTATAAAACCTTCCCACTAAACTTTCACTATTCCTCCCCGACACTTGCCCCCCCACCTACTGTCTCTTTCCCCCCCCTTGTAATTTAAGCCCTCACGGGAGGGTCCTTCCCCTTGTCGTGCCAATTTCATTATCACTGTACTTTTGATTTATGTTTGTATGTAAACCCCTCGAAGTACAGCGCCCTGGAATCCCCGGGCTTTAAAATAAATTAAAAAAATAAATATAAAAATAAAAATTATTAAATAAATAATAAAAATAAATAATATAAAATGAAATTTGTCATGGTTCATGCTGCAGTCCCTGCCACGGACCGTCAGTGTATAGGTGCCTGTCTTGTCCCTGCTGCAGCTCCCTTTTTGGGGGTCGCAGCGGCCTATGTACCCGCTGCTGTATACTTATCCATCCTGGTTCCTGTCCCGGCTGCTGCGAGCGTACGTGTCCAGTGGCGGTGCCCATTGGCAATTAGTAGTCACCAACCTTCGTTCCTGCTTCCTGGGGTCCTGTGCGCACACTGTGCCTCATAGGGCGCGTGACAGCTTTCTGCTATTTAACGGAACAGAGTCCCAATTGCCTGCCTCTTGACCTGTGACCCCCGGCTATAAGAGGAACTTCCTGCCCTTGCTCCAGTGTCAGTTCATTTTTGTGTGAATGTCCATCAGAGCTCCTGGCCTGCTCCAGGGTTCTGCTACTCAGGACTTAACCCCTGAGATGCCTGGTTCAGTTTGTGCTGTCCATCAGAGCTCATGACCATCTGGCTGTGGTTTTTGGTGTCCTTGCACCTGTGTAGTTACCTGCCGTATTCCTGCCGTTGCACCTGGCCAGATATCTGCTGTATTCCTGTCGTTGCACCTGTTCAGTTACCTGCTGTATTCCTGCCGATGCATCCATTTACTCCTGCTGTTTCTGTCGCTGTACATGTCTGCTACACACCTGGGACCTGTAGTCCTCTTACAGCAATTTACCCATACCTCCCAACTTTTAGAGCTTGCAAAGAGGGACATGTCAGGCCCCGCCTCTAGCCACACCCAAACACATGACATCACACCAAGACACGCCTCTAACCATGCCCAAACACATATATGCCAACTTTTTAGATAACCTAAAAGGGACACATTTTCAGGATTGCTTACTTTCCAATGATGAAATATTAAGCAAATTGTTATGTAATATACAGTGAGGAAGCAATCAGATACTTTTTACAGCTACATAGTAAGTTTATTGACGCAAATCTATTTCCCAAATGAAAAAGAGGGACATTTCTAGAGCGAAGAGGGACAGAGGGACAAGAGTTAAAAAGAGGGACGATCCCTCCAAAATCGGGACACTTGGGAGGTATGAATTTACCTGTTACCATCGCTCGCAGTGTGCGGTGTCCCGGTCCTGCACCTCGGCTGTCACTGTGGATAGCCACGTCAGGGGTAGCGACCTGGGGGTTCCTCACAGCAAAGTTTGTCTGGCATTGCGGCAGGCTCCGGCAAAGACTTAAAATCTACTCCCTGGCATGGGTCTCCTATACCAACTCGCCTGTGGTGATCACAGTGGATCCAGTCCTGCTAACTGACGATCTGTGTGTCAGTACCTACTGTCATCGCTGGATCGTTACAAAATTATGGAAGTTTTCACATATTATAACATCTCTCTACATACACTCACCGGCCACTTTATTAGGTACACCATGCTAGTAACGGGTTGGACCCCCTTTTGCCTTCAGAACTGCCTCATTTCTTCGTGGCATAGATTCCCACAAGGTGTTGAAAACGATGCTCAATTGTACCAAGGGGCCAAAGAGTGCCAAGAAAATATTCCCCACACCATGACACCACCACCACAGCCTGAACCGTTGATACAAGGCAGGATGGATCCATGCTTTCATGTTGTTGACGCCAAATTCTGACCCTACCATCCGAATGTCGCAGCAGAAATCGAGACTCATCAGACCATGCAACGTTTTTCCAATCTTCTACTGTCCAATTTCGATGAGCTTGGGCAAATTGGAGCCTCAGTTTCCTGTTCTTAGCTGAAAGGAGTGGCACCCGGTGTGGTCTTCTGCTGCTGTAGCCCCATCTGCCTCAAAGTTCGCCGTACTGTGCGTTCAGAGATGCTCTTCTGCCTACCTTGGTTGTAACGGGTGGCTATTTGAGTCACTGTTGCCTTTCTATCAGCTCGAACCAGTCTGCCCATTCTCCTTTGACCTCTGGCATCAACAAGGCATTTCCGCCCACAGGACTGCCGCTCACTGGATGTTTTTTCTTTTTCGGACCATTCTCTGTAAACCCTAGAGATGGTTGTGCGTGAAATTCAGCAGTTTCTGAAATACTCAGACCACCCTTCGGGAAACCAACAACCATGCCACTTCAAAGGCACTCAAATCACCTTTCTTCCCCATTACTAAATGCTCGTTTGAACTGCGGAGATTGTCTTGACCATGTCTACATGCCTAAATGCACTGAGTTGCCGCCATGTGATTGGCTGATTAGAAATTAAGTGTTAACGAGCAGTTGGACAGGTGTACCTAATAAAGTGGCCGGTGAGTGTATGTGTATGATTTAGCGGGAAGAAAAATCACACCAGGCGCTTGAACCACAGACTCCAGTATTGCAAAGCTAGTCACTTTACCACTACACTATAAGACAATTGTACATACAGATACAGTATCTACTCTATCACTAGCACAAGAAAATGTGCTGTGGTCAGAGCTAAGGGAGTTTGCTTGTGTTGACAGGCGTGCTCCCGAGAACACGGCAGAACTGAGCAGATCAGACTGAGCAAGCATGGCCTGCTCTTACATTGTATAGAAGCCGGTCGGATCGCCTGGATACATTAGAACACTATAGCATCTAGAAAGAGATGCTATTGAATAAACAGTACATACATTTTAATATCAATAAATTAGAAAAAGCTTTAATATTACATTTCTAAACTTCCCATGTCAACTGAGCATGGTGCCAAAACCCCTTTAACTAAACTACAGGCAGATACAGATATAGGACTATACTGACCACAAACACCAACACCACCACCTGCAAGTGATTCTTCTGATGTCCTCCATGAAACACAGACCGCTCTAGAACAGCCTGGTGATTTTGATCAGTTGAACAAGGAGTTTATGGTGTCCAGATTCAACCAGACGATAAACAGTTTGCAAGTAAGTATAGATGCAGTGGATGGAGACAACACTCAATTCCCAGCCTCTAGTCATTACCCTGAATGCGATTTTTGGAAAGTACAGGTTAAACAGAAACGCCTCAACAAAGAGACAGACATTCTACTGTTAAATGTTATCGGGAAATTTTAAGCGAGACAAGACTGCTGTCTTCCTCTGAGACAGTAAAATCAAGAAGATAACTCCTTCAGTCCCAAGCCCAACAAGCCGAATTAGGCTAGGTTCACACGGCTTAATTGCGGGATGTATTTCTCCTGCAATTACGCCGCGTGTACGGGGGCGGGGTGGGAGCAGGGCGGGGGGGCTGGCAGCCCGCCGGCCCCATAGACATTCATTATTCTCGGCACGTATACGCCGTGAATAATTGACATGTCACTTCTCTCCCTGCTCTCCATATTGTGCGAGCAGGGAGAGGAGCCGTAATCCATAGTTCTCTATGAGAACTGTGGATTACCATAATGACTGGGACGTACTTCAGCCCGTAATTCACGCAATACGGCGCAAATTACGGCCTGAAATATGTCCCAGAATAAGCCGTGTGAACCTAGCCTTACAGTGAATTCCTGAAGTCTCCAGATGGAGCAGGCTTTACTGTAATGGACAATCTTAACACCTACAGCTATGATGAGAACTACCTGAACATTAGTGAAGATCACAAGAATCACCCCACAGAGCTGCCACCACTACCCCAGCAGTTTTGAATTACCCTACAGCATAATGATTCAGTGTTGCACCACTCTGAGACTCTGAGTTCAGCTACTCTGCTGCCTCTGTATAAAGGGATGGAAGTGATAGTGGTCATTCTAAATTACATTTTAAAAATATTTTGTGTAAATGGGTCTTAAATTTGAATTTGTCTTCATGGATGGATATCAGAGTATAATAAAGAACAGAACACTTTTCAAGGCAGTAAAGCTGGAAGTTTGCCATCACAAACCCATACTGCTGAATGAAAGCCAAGCCAGCTGCCATAAGCTTTAGCCATGAACCTAACCACAGCCACCATTAGGATTTTGAAAAAGAAGAAAGAAAATGAGAGCAAAGTACTGACATCAGAAGATTATGGACATTAGTGCTTCCCCACATCATCTTGTGTCACAAGATCTATTATTGACAGTTATGGTGGTTTGGATTAAATCAACAGCACAGGGTGAGCTACAATTCTAAAGAGCCCGGCGCCCACATCTGCCCTAGCTTTTCCCCCCCCCCCCATACGGGTATTCAAACTGCACTCCCAAACTCACACCCTGAAAAAATGATTCCAGAGAGAAAATATTAGTGGAAAAATTTGTGTGGACCCTATTGAGTATTCCACACATACTTCTGAAAAGCTGAATTAGACCCACCCCTCTCATTGCAAGAAAGTTATATGCCCAGCCCTTCTATGAGTGTAAAGCCCAAAGTCATAGCCTCAGCTTCTGATACTGTGAATAAAAGATGATAAAAGGAAAAACAGCCTGCCTGGTGTACAACGTATCAAGGACCGTGGGCCCGGGACTGCACTCCTGTTACAAAACAATGCTGATAACATTGAGTCATCCATTTGTTTTTGGAAAAGAAAACTTTTCTGTTAGACCCTGGACATTGTATCTATCTATCTATCTACTATTATCATCTATCTATAACTTTTATAAAATAAATATATATATATATAATAAAAAATTTATATATATATATTATATATAAAAATATTATTATTATAAAATAAGGAAAAAAAATTTTTTGATCCCTTGCTGAATTTTTTAAGTTTTCCCACTGCCCTAAAAAGACATGAAAAGTCTAAAATTTTTAAAAGAATAGATTAATTTTAACATTAGAGATAAATATAAAAAATTTAAACCCAAAAATCACTTGTTTAGTCATATAAATGTTTTTTGTTTTTTGCACGAAAAACAAGTTTTTGATCCCCTAACAACCATTAAGGCCTCGTTCCCCCACGGCTTATTTCGAGGATTTCCGAGATTACGATCGTCAACCTGGCAACCCGTCCAAATAAGTCAAGCCTATTTTTTATTATTTCAATAGAAAATAGGCGCGTCGTTCACTACGACGCAAAACTCCGTTCCGATTGGCCGCCGGGATTGACGACGGCATCCGGCGGAAAAACAATTGACATGTCCAATATTTTCCGGACGGGTTTTCCATAAATGTTGTAATGGTGTTTCCGTCGGGGAAATTTACAAAAATGCCCCTAAATACACTTTTTTGCAACTGTTTTTTAAAATATTTTAGAACGTATTTACATGGAAAACCCTTGTAAACGTTCTGAAATAAGCCATGGAAGAGGGCCTAAGATTTTTGGCCTTTCAGACCAATTAGATGCCCAATTAACTCACTACCCGCTTTAAACAAAAGCTGTCTTAAATAGTCACCTTTATAAAAGAATCCTGTCCACAGACTCAATTTATCAGTCAGACTCTAACCTCTACAACGTGGGCAAGACTAAAGAACTTTCTAAGGATGTCAGGGACAAGATCATAGACCTGCAAAAAGCTAAAATGGGCTACAAAACCATAAGTAAGACGCTGGATGATAAGGAGACAACTGTTGGTGCAATAGTAAGAAAATGGAAGAAAAACAAAATGACTGTCAATTGACATCGATCTGGAGCACCATGCAAAATCTCACATCGTGGGATACCCCTGATCATGAGGAAGGTGAGAGATCACCCTTAAACTACACGGGGAAAACTTGTTAATGATCTCAAGGCAGCTGGGACCACAGTCAGCAAGAAAACCATTGGTAACACATTATACCGTAATGGTTTTAAATCCTGAAGTGCCCGCAAGGTCCCCCTGCTCAAGAAGGCACATGTGCAGACCCATCTTAAGTTTGCCAATGAACACCTACATGAGCTTGTGAGTGATTGGGAGAAGGTGCTGTGGTCAGATGAGACAAAAATTGAGCTCTTTGGCATTAACTCAACTCGCCGTGTTTGGAGGAAGAGAAATGCTGCCTATGACCCAAAGAACACCATCCCCACTGTCAAGCATGGAGGTCAAAACATTATGTTTTGGGGGTGTTTCTCTGCTAAGGGCACAGAACTACTTCACCGCGTCAGTGGGAGAGTGGACGGATCCATGTACTGTTAAATCCTGAGTGACAACCTCCTTCCCTCCGCCAGGACATAATAAATGGGTCGTGGTTGGGTTTTCCAGCAAGTCAATGACCCAAAACATACAGCCAAGGCAGCAAAGGAGTGGCTCAAAAAGAACACATAAGGTCATGGATGGCCTAGCCATCTCCAACTTAATCCCATAGAAAACTTATGGAGGGAGTTGAAGCTCCGAGTTGCCAAATGACAGCCTCAAAATCTTAATGATTTAGAGATGATCTGCAAAAAAGAGTGGATCAAATTTCCTCCTGACATTTGCGCAAACCTCATGTCACAGCGCACGTTTCCGCCATGGAGAAACGAGGCGCTGCAGGGGTTAATCCCTCTAGCCGGTCGACACACCCAGGGAGAAGCCTGGCTGAGGAGCATAGGATTGACAGCTCAGCTTCTAATCAGGTCAGAGGGTGTGTCGCACAGGCCAATAGAGGGGCACGGAGGCCGCACCAATCAGCTGCTGGGGTGGGGTCCGGGCGCCTCATTTAAACCTGCTCAGTTTTGTCTGCCTTTGCCTGTGAAAGGTTTCCCCTTGCGTTTCCCCAGTTTTCCGTGTTGCTTGTTACTCCTGTTTATTAGACCCCGGCTTGCTCCTCGACTACGTTTCTGTCTGCTGATTTTGTATCGCGTTACCTCCTGTGTTTGGCCCTTGGCTTGCCTCCCGTTGTTCTTCTGGTTCCTGATTTGTGGCTTTGACATACCCGCAGCATACCAACCTGGACTGTCTGACTCTGCGTTCCCCTGACGGCCCTGCACGTAGTTGCGTAGGGTTTGTCGCCCAGTTGGGGTCTGCCACTTAGGGCAGCACGCCAAGTAGACAGGGACAGTGGGCTGGGTGGTAGTCAGGGCCCACTGCACCTCCTGTGACGTGACATTTTCACAGGCCGTACTTTGCTGCTCCCCACGCACCATGAACCCCATGTCTGCACTGGGAGAGCAGATGCAGGGACTTACCCAGTTAGTCCAAGATCTGGCACTAAGGGTACCGCAGCAGGAGACCTCTCAGGGTGCTGCCCAGAGTGGGAGTCCTCCGGCATCGCTTCCCCCTTTTGTGGAACCCCCCATTCAGTTACCCGATAGGTTTTCAGGTGACAGGAAGGCCTTTCTTACCTTTAAGGAAGGATGTCGCTTGTATTTTCGACTCTGCTCACATACCTCAGGTAATGAGGAACAGAAGGTGGGAATTGTCATGTCCCTTCTCCAATGGTCCCCCCAGGAATGGGCATTCTCCTTACCCCCTGATTCGCCTGAATTATCTTCAGTAGATAGATTCTTTGTCTCCTTGGGGCTTCTCTTCAATGATCCTGATAGGGAGGCGGTGGCTGAGACTCAGCTCACCACCTTAAGGCAGGGTAAGAGAACTGTAGAGGAGTATGCCTCAGAATTTCGCCGCTGGTGTGTTCCGTCGGGGTGGAACGACTCAGCCCTCAGGTGCCAGTTCCGGGTAGGACTGGCTAACTATGTTAAGGATCTGTTGGTGGCTTACCCTACTCCGGGCACTCTGGATGACGCTATCGCTTTGGCAGTTCGGCTGGACAGACGGTTTAGGGAAAGACGTCGGGAGCAGATCCTTTCCCCGTTGCCCCGCTTTACTACATTTCCCCGTTCTGCTACCACCCCAGAACCTACTAGTGCGGCGCTCCCTCCTGCGGAGCCTATGCAGCTAGGGGTCTCTTCTGCGGGTGCCATCAGTGATCGCAGGACCTCAGATCGTATCCAGGGGCAGTGCTTCTACTGTGGCGGAGAAGGCCATCACATCCGTGAGTGTCCCAAAAAAGAAGCCCTGACTGGAAAACTCCAGCGCCTAGGTGACTCACGGGAAGGTCACCTAGGCGAACAGGTATTTCCTATTGTGTCAAAAAAGTTGTTACTTCCAGTGAAAATTTTGTTTTGTTCCAGGGGTGTATCTGGGAGTGCTTTTGTGGATTCAGGATCTGCTTTCAATTTTGTGGACGCTTCATTCGCTAAGCGTCTGGGCCTTCCCTGGAGGCCTCTATCCGGTCCCCTGCAGGTTGTGGCTATTGATTCTACCCCGCTGGTTAAGGGCAATATTCAGTATTGCACCCCAGAACTTGAGGTGCTAGTCGGGTCTATACATAAGGAGAAGTGTATACTGTTCATCATGGAGGGCTTACCTGCTGATGACGTTTTGGGGTTGCCCTGATTTCAGAGACACAATCCTGTGATTGATTGGGAGTCTGGAGAATTAATTAGGTGGGGAAAACAGTGTTTTGACAAATGTCTCCGGGACACTAAATGTTCTCATGTCACTACAAGACAAGGTTTGGCATCAGGAATTTTCTTGGCTGAGTTGCGATGTGGAGTCGCTGTATACCAGCATTCCACATCGCACTGCCATTTCGGCGTTACAGTTTCATCTTGAAACCTTTAGTGACTTTACTATTGAGTCAATACATTACATGTTAGAGATCACCAACTTACTTATGGAGCACAATTATTTTTTGTATGATGATGGGGTATACCTTCAGACAAAGGGGATCTCCATGGGAGCCAAATTTTCCCCGTCTCTTGCCAACCTTGTTGTTTTTTGGTGGGAGTACATTTATGTCTTTTCAGATTCCAATCCTTTTGTGGAACAGCTAGAGTGGTATGGCAGATACATCGATGATCTCCTCATTATCTGGAGGGGTGATGTGTCTGCCATACCACTCTATATTGATTATCTCAATAACAACATTTTTAATTTGCGGTTCACTTACACCAGTCATCCTACTCAGATGGTGTTCTTGGACCTCACATTGGAGGGTGTCCCAGAAACTATAGTTGAAACCAAGTCATATTGCAAAACCAGTGTCGGGTAACACTACCCTACATTATCGTAGTTTTCACACTAGCCACACCAAAAAGCCATGCTAGTTGGTGAGCTCATTCAATCCAAATGTAATTGTAGTTCTCCCTCTGCTAATGAATGAGAAGAAAAAACGGTTTGTGAAAGGATGAGAGCTAGGGGTTACCCGAATTGGATTCTGGAAAGGGCCACAAAAAATGGTAAAAAACAGATCTCGTAACAGTTTACTTTCTGTTAAATCTAAAACAGGGGAAGAGGCCAGTATGCCTACTCTGGTGTTAAACCACAGCCGTCAATTTTGGATCACATCTTGTCTGATGGTTGTAGGATAGATCCCAGAAAGTGTTTGACACTGGGCAACTTATTATCCCCTAGATTTATTTGTAATACACCTGTTTCTACTATTTGGCTTAGACACAAGGGATTTGTAAAATGTGTCTCCCACCCGTGCAAAACATGTTCTTATGCTGTACCCTCAAAACAATTTTCTAATGCTGATGGTACTAAAAGTTTTCCCATCTCAAAGTATATTATTATTATTAATAAGTATTTTAGAGCGCCATTGAATCCAGGGCGCTGTACATTCGAGGGGGTTACATACATAACATAAATCAAACGAGTACAATGATAAGTGAATAATGACAATTGGCACGACAGAGGGAGAGAGGACCCTACCCACGAGGGCTTACAATCTACAAGGAGGGGGAAAGAGACAGGAGGTGAGGGGGAGACATGTTTGTGGAGGAAGTAGTGACAACAGGTTAGTGTAGGTCATAGGCAATTTTCAGGTTGCTTTTGAAGGTGGTGAAAGTGGGGGAGAGTCTGATGTGTTGGGGCAGTGAGTTCCAGAGTGTGGGTGAAGCACGGGAGAAGTCTTGGAGACGTTTGTGTGAGGAGCTGATGAGGGGAGCGCAGAGGAGAAGGTCCTGTGAGGAGCGGAGATTGCGTGAGGGGAGATATTTGGAAAGTAGGGCAGAGATGTATGGAAGGGAGAGGTCGTGGAGAGCCTTGTAGGTCATGGTTAGTAGCTTGAATATAAACTGTATATAAACTATAATTATAAGTATATAAACTGTAATTCATGTTTCGTTGTTTATATCATTCGTTGCACAGCTTGCAAATAAATGTATGTGGGTAGCACTACACGTAAATTGAAGACACGCTTTTTAGAGCATTTATATGACATCAATAACAATAGTACACGTAGAAATAAGTCATCTGTCTCCCAACATTTTATTGACTGTCACAATGCCAACACTGCGAGTTTACAATTGGTAGGTATAGAGAGGCTAGTCAAAAATAAAAGAGGAGGAGACTTAGAGTATCTCTTACATGATAATGAAGCCTATTGGATGTTGATATTGAACACTTTGACCCCTTATGGCCTTAACCTTAGACATGAAATTATGTTCCTCTTGTAATGGTATTTCCCCCTTCCAATTTTCTTTCTTTCTTTGCTTTTTTTCCTTATTTTCTTTCTTGTGCCCCTATTGTCTATTGTATACTAATCTTTTGTTACTGACATGTTTTCTCTACCTAGGTGTCTGCGGAGCCCTATGACCATTTTTCTTCTTTTCTTCACAGCTTGTCACATGTTTCTAATTTAATATATGTATTTATCTATTTATTCATTCCTTATAATTTTTCTCTATTATGTTTTAGCTGTGTGCTACGCATGCGCACCTGTGCTTCTGCGCTCCTGATGTCCGGGATCCCTTTTCGGAAGTGACTTATCGCCGTCTGTTGGAGCGCATCGTGCGTTCCACGGACTGGAGCTTTTGTCACTTCTGCCTTTCGGCTTCCAGTAGCTATTGAGTGCGATTGCGCTTGGCGCGGCACTTTACATTTTGTCTATTGGACGCCGTCAACAGGTAGGAAAGGCTTGTTACAGGTGTTTCCTGTTTTTATTAACAACATGGTTTTAGATCTACTATATATAGACTAAGTTTTCATTCAGTGTTTGCTACGACTAAGGGCAGTAATCTGCCAAAAACATGTCAGTCATCATCCTTTGACAGCATGCCTGGCTACATCTTGTCCTTGATTTTACTGTTTGCACCGGCTTTTTTCGAATACATTTTTTGCACTTATTTGGCTCCTGGTGCTGACCATCCATCTCTACTACATTTGACAAATGTCTCCCTATTGTTCTGGGTAACGCGGAAATAGATCAGATTCCTGTCTTTAATCGTGATTTTGCTGAGGTGTTTTCTAAGACCCAGTCTGAGAGATTACCCCCCGCATAGATCCTATGACTGTGCTATCGAACTGGTGCCTGGGGTAAGATTTCCTAAAGGTAGGATATATAACTTGTCGGGTCCAGAGAGAACCGCTATGAAGCAATACATTGCAGAAAGTCTACAGAAGGGTCACATCTGGCCTTCGGTGTCTCCCATGGGTGCAGGGTTCTTCTTTGTTAAGAAAAAAGATGGTAGTCTCCGCCCATGCATTGGTTATCGGGAGCACAATAAAATAACCGTAAAGAACCAATACCCCTTACCTTTGATTCCTAATCTGTTTAATCAAATTCAGGGGGCTAAATGGTTCTCCAAGTTAGACCTAAGAGGGGCTTATAACCTTATTCGTATCAAAAAAGGGGATGAATGGAAGACAGCATTTAATACGCCGGAGGGCCATTTTGAATATCTGGTTATGCCTTTTGGGTTATGCAATGCTCCCGCGGTCTTCCAGAACCTGGTAAACAACGTTTTCCGAGAACTCATTGGTTGTTGTATGGTCGTTTATCTGGATGACATTTTAATTTACTCTCAGGACTGGTCGTCACACGTTAAACACGTGCGGCAAGTGTTTCAAATCTTGAAAGTTAATAGTTTGTTTGTCAAACTCAAGAAATGTGTTTTCGGTGTTCAGAAGATACCTTACCTGGGATATGTTCTGACTTCTAACTCACTTCGGATGGATCCCGGGAAGGTTCAGGCAATTCTCGATTGGGTTTGTCCGTCCACCCTCAACGCCTTACAGCGGTTCCTAGGCTTTGCTAATTATTATCGCAAATTTATCCGAAAGTTTTCTGTCCTCGTTCGGCTACTTACTGATATGACTAAAAAGGGGGTTAATATCAGTAACTGGCAAACAGAGTCCATAGAGGCTTCTGAAAGGCTTAAACAGTGTTTTGACGCAGCTCCCGGGAAGGTTCAAGCTGACCAAACCAAACTCTTTGTCGTTGAGGTAGATGCTTCTGAGGTTGGAGCGGGGGCAGTCCTATCTCAGGGGTCAGCTGCCCTGACTAATCTCCGGCCGTGTGCCTTCTTTTCCCGTAAATTCTCCTCTGCTGAGGGAACTATGATGTTCGGAACCGTGATTTGTTGGATATCAAGTGGGGCTTAGATGATTGGAGACACTTACTCGAGGGTGCCCAACACCAAGTCACGGTCCTAACTGATCATAAGAACCTTACCTTTTTAGAGAATGCTAAAAGGTTGAACCCTGGTCAGGCACATTGGGCATTGTTCTTTACTCGCTTTAACTTTGTCGTCACCTACAGACCTGGATCTAAAAATGTTAAAGCGGACGCGTTATCTAGAAGTTTTTGTGCCAGCCACTCACCCTGGGAAGATCCGGTACCCATACTACCCAAGGAGACGATTGTCTCAGCCATGTCTTCGATTTAGGCACTGAGATTAAGACACACCAGGATATGAGACCTGCAAATTGTCCTGCTTCTAGAGTCTTTGTCCCCACTCAGTTTTCGCTACGATTATTAAAGGAATTACATGATTCTGTATTATCTGGACATCCCGGAGTATCTGGCACAAAGAGGCTGATCTCTCGCAATTACTGGTGGTCGTCATTGTATTGTGATGTGAAGGCCAATGTGGCAGCGTGTGACATTTGTGCTCAGACAAAGGTTCCCAGAACTCGCCCTCCTGGGGAACTTTGTCCTCTTCCCATACCCGAGCATCCATGGACCCACATCTCCATGGACTTTATGACCGATCTTCCTACCTCTGAGAGTAAGACGGTCATTTGGGTGGTAGAGGATCGCTTTAGTAAGATGTGTCATTTGGTCCCATTAAGGGGGATGCCGTCATCCAAAAAGCTTACTGAGCTTTTCATCAAACACATTGTGAAACTGCATGGGTTGCCCGAGAATATCGTTTCCGACAGAGGAGTCCAATTTGTTTCTGGTTTCTGGAGATCCCTCTGTAAGGCTCTGGGTATTACCCTATCCTTCTCCTCAGCCTTCCACCCTGAGACTAATGGGCAGACGGAGAGGGTGAACCAAACGGTTACGCAAAAGCTTCGCTGTTTTGTGTCTGATCAGCAAGCAGATTGGGTTAAATACTTACCTTTAGTGGAATTCGCGATTAATAATCAAGATAATAGTTCGTCTGGCGTTTCGCCATTTTTCTGCAATTATGGGTTTCACCCAAGGCATGCATCTTTATCCAGTGCTACTTCTGATCACAATGGGGTGGATGCTGTCGTTAAAGATCTGTGCACAGTCTGGGCCCAAGTTCAGAAGAACTTGGTCAACACCCAGAGCATCCAAAAGAGAAAGTGTGACAAGAGGCGTCTCTGCTCCAGTGGTTTTTCTGTGGGAGATAAGGTTTGGTTGTCCACCCGAAATCTCCGCCTAAAGGTGCCTTCCGGTAAACTAGCTCCACGATTTGTGGGCCCTTATGTTGTGCAAGAAGTAGTTAACCCGGTGGCATACCGTCTGAAATTACCTCCTTGCCTCTGGGTTCATAATGTTTTTCATCGGTCATTATTAAAGAGGTATATACCGTCTATGACTTCACCTTCAAAACCCCCTCCTCCTGTTAACGTTGAGGGTGAATTGGAATACGAGGTCGCTCATATCTTGGACTTCCGTAGAGTGCAGAAATCTCTACAGTATCTTGTGCACTGGATGGGATATGGTCCGGAGGAGAGGTCGGGGGTTCTGGCCAGATTCGTCCATGCTGAGTCTCTGATCAGAGAATTCCACGACTCCCATCCGGACAAACCCAAGCCAGGGAAGGGTCCAGTGGAGAAACGAGGCGCTGCAGGGGTTAATCCCTCTAGCCGGACGACACACCCAGGGAGAAGCCTGGCTGAGGAGCATAGGATTGACAGGTCAGAGGGTGTGTCGCACAGGCTAATAGAGGGGGCCGGAGGCCACACCAATCAGCTGCTGGGGCGGGGTCGGGGCGCCTCGTTTAAACTTGCTCAGTTTTGTCTGCCTTTGCCTGTTAAAGGTTTCCCCTTACATTTCCCCAGTTTTCCTTGTTGCTTGTTACTCCTGTTTACTAGACCCCGGCTTGCTCCTCGACTACGTTTCTGTCTGCTGATTTTGTATCGCGTTACCTCCTGTGTTTGACCCTTGGCTTGCCTCCCGTTGTTCTTATGGTTCCTGATTTGTGGCTTTGACGTACCCGCACCATATCGACCCGGACTGTTTGACTCTGCGTTCCCCTGACGGCCCTGCACGTAATAGCGTAGGGTTTGTCGCCCAGTTGGGGTCTGCCACTTACGGCAGCACGCCAAGTAGGCAGGGACAGTGGGCTGGGTGGTAGTCAGGGCCCACTGCACTTCCTCTGACGTGACACCTCATCATCAACTACAAAAAACATCTGACTGCTGTGCTTGCCAACAAGGGTTTTGCCACCAAGCCTTAAGTCTTGTTTGACATCCTTAGAAAGTTCTTTAGTCTTGCCCACGTTGCAGAGGTTAGAGTCTGACTGATAAATTGAGTCTGTGGACAGGAGTCTTTTATAAATGTGACCATTTAAGACAGCTGTCTTTAATGCAGGTAACTAGTTGATTAAGAGCATGTAACTGTTCTGTAGGAGCCAGAACTCTTAACGGTTGGTAGGGGATCAAATACTTATTTCTCACTGCAAAATTCAAATAAATGTATATAATTTATAATATTATATTATAATTATAAATGTATAATTATTATAATTTATATAATTTAAACAATGTGATTTGCAACTAAAAAACACTACAGTATTAAATAATCTGTGTTATGATGTGATTACCAGCCCTTTTAGTAGAGAAAGGGGTTAACAGTAGGTAAAAAGACAAAAAAATATTGATTTACTGATAAATTAGCTGAAATATGCTGATGTTGCTGACTGATTTTATCTATTTGAAAGATGGAGTACAATTATTGAAAATGTATTCATAGCCTTGGAGTCATCATGTTAATAATATTAACCATTAGCATTTAATATTAGCTATTAGAATTATGTATTAATTATTGCTTATAATTTTTTATGTATTGATTATTGATTTTGTTGTATTTTGTTGTTTACCCCACTGTATAAAATGATTATCAAAACCTGTAGAGACCCTAACTTGAAAATTAATGATTTTTGAGAGATGCATTAGCTATTTCCCTTGGGATACCGTCCTCTGTTGTCTGAAATTTTAAAAAAAGGGAAGAATTGTTAGTGAAACTATACAGAGGCCCACTAGTACTGGAAAAAAAGATTAAATGATTAAATTAGTTCTTCAATCTTAAATGAAAAGGTTTAGAATTTTCAACAGACATAAGTGGAATTTATTTCTTATTGTTATTGTTTATGATTTACATAAAGTATTTAGCCCACCTATTCTCTTTTTGGTTGTCCCTTCAACCTGTAATCACTGATAACACATTTGTTTATATCTGCATGGTGATAGTGATGATTACTGTAAGATTCTATTACTTATTTCCCGGAATCTCCTAGGACCATCAAGATTTCCCTTAAATTCTTTAGCTATCCTTGACAATAAACAACCTATTGTCCTAGTATTTTATAAACAAAACAATGGTTATGTTGTTTTTAATCAAAACATTAATAGTTGCTGTCTGATTTACCAGGTAATATGCTGCAAATGAATTATTAGTAAAGCAAAACAAAGATAATGTAAAGGTTCCTGCTTATGTAAAAAAGTATGTTGATTAGAAGTAACCAATTGTTCTGTATTATGATTAAACTTACCAATGGTATTGCAAACTGTAATAAGATATGTGAAGTAATGATGAGGATATTAATGTTGCCACACCTCCAGATCAACATGTATGTATTAACCAGAATAAAGAATTTTGGTTATGAATCAACTTGATGACAGATGTCAATTTTCCAACATGATGCACATATGTCCACTCTGATATTCATTTAGAAGCCAGCACAACGAGGAATAATTTTTAGTTTATAGCAACAACACAAGTATTTTTGACTACCTGTTTTCCCAATAATTGGCTCAGTGCTATTACTCCCTTGATATGGAATAGTCACTGATCTAGTAAATATTCTTTGATTCTCTGTGTCCTATAATAGCTGAAGATGATGACTTAGGGGCTGATATATGTTATGTTATATACCAGATCTAGTCAATGACATGTATAAAAGATCTATCTATGAGTGATCGTTTCATTCATAGGATTAGATGGTTATGTGCGAGTACAATAACCTCTATCAAATGTTAGAGGCCACTATAGGCGCGCCTATTATTAGCGATAAACAGCTCAGGAAAGACTGGAGTGAATCTGGAAATCCTTAATGGACGTTTCTGATGAATAATATATTTTGTGCTAGATGGTGGACAATTAGAGGCTGACCAAAATACAAAACCTTGTCCTTTACCAATCTGTCATTCTGTTAACAAGCATACAACAGGGAGATACTCTCATTCCCTGCTCTCAATGTGTCTGTGCAGGTGAAATATATCAGTCTAGGCCCAGCCTGTTTAAAACATAGAAGATTGCCTACACTAGACAAGTACAGAAGATTTCTTTTAGATTAGCTTGGTTGTGCTCCAGACTGTTAGAAATAGGGTGCTCATACATTGTGTGGCTGAACGTGGTAACCACACAAGGTATATGGCTCTCTGCACTTTGACATGGGAGTTAGAGGGAAATTGCCTGTGGTAAGTCAGTTTGACTGCATCATGTACAAGCATCATTACAGGGTTTTAAGTTTCATTAATGTGGTCATTAAGACTTATGTAACTGAAGCACAATATGTATAATTAAAACTTCTGCAACTTTACAATGTACGTTATGCTACAACTGATCACAATAGTGGCCAGCATTATAGTAGGTATGTTCTTGTACATAGGGAGCAATATTATAGTAGTTCTGTTCTTTTACATATGGGGCAGTATTATAGTAGTTGTATTCTTGTACATAGGGGGTAGTATTATAGTAGTTATATTCTTGTACATAGGCGCAGTATTATAGTAGTTATATTCTTGTACATAGAAGGCAGCATTATAGTAGTTATATTCTTGTACATAGGGAGCAGTATTATATTAGTTCTATTCTTTTACATAGGGGGCAGTATTATAGTAGTTATATTCTTGTACATAGGGGGTAGTATTATAGTAGTTATATTCTTGTACATAGGAGCAGTATTATAGTAGTTATATTCTTGTATATATGGGGCAGTATTATAGTAGTTATAGTCTTGTACATAGGGAGCAATATTATTGTAGTTATATTGTTATACATTATATTGTTATACATAGAACCAGTATTAGTAGTAGTTAAATTCTTTTACAAAGGGGCAATGTTATATCAGTTATATTCCTGTACATAGAAGACAGTATTATAGTAGTTATATTCTTGTACCTAGAAGGTGGTATTGTAATAGTTATATCCCTGTACATACATTTGAGGGCAGTAATATAGTAGTTCTATTCTCATACATAGAAGTAGTATTATAATAGTTCTATTCTTGTACATAGGGGCAGTATAATAGTAGTTATATTCTTGTAGATAGAAGGCAGTATTATAGTAGTTATATACTGTAGATATGAGGCAGTATTACTAGAGATGGGCGAATTTCTCAAAAATTCGATTTGCCGACTTCGCCGGATTTTCTGACAAAATTCGTTTCGGTCCGAATTACTTCAGGATGAATCACGTTAAAAAACAGCTATTTCCAGGCTGCACAGAGCCTTTAGGATGCTGTAGAACGTAGTGCCATGCTTAAATATGCAGAGGGAGCTTGGTTTGGTCTTCATACAATGTTGTATTTTAGTATGGCACGCATATGACTGCCGCCGCTCTTACAATCGCTTTACTATAAATTCCCTGGGCACTTAAAGTTGTCTCACTATAGGTTTTCAGCCTACCTCAGTGTGTCTGGCAGCATAGGATTTTTTAATTCAGGGGCGTGCTTCTTGTCTGCCTCTTCTCTTCCCCCTTTCCCCCTCCCCTCAGCACACAGACAGCTCTCCTCGTCCGACTGCAGTAACTTCTATACAGCAGGAGGAGGGTGAGGGGGTTTGCTGCCAGAGTTAACCCTGTGTGTGCATTCCTAGATCTGTTGCTCACTGCTGGATCAGCTGCACTGTGCGGCTTCTGTGGCCGAGCTCTTGCTGCTCCTCTCCACAGAGTCAGGAGACAGCAGGGAGAGGGCTGATCTATGAGTGGCTATGGAGCCAGAGGTCTGTGAAGCTGTGTATGCTAATAGCAGAGCAGGGGGGGATGTAAAGGTTCCTATACCCCCTGCTTAGCATACAAATCTCCACGGACATCTCAAGCAACAACAAACAAACCCTGTTCTGTGCAGTCCTCCCATCAGAACAGACACAGGGCAACTGTGAAGTGTGTTACTATAATCACAATGTGTCACTAATACAGCAGAACAGGGAGGGATATGAACCGTTCACATGCCCCCTTGATCTGTTCTGTTAGTATAGTCAGGGCTCCACAGACACATCATGATTATAGTAACACACTTGACTGCTGTCACATCCTACTGACCACAGATCAGCCTCATCTCTGCTCTCCTCAATCTGTGTAGAGAGCAGGAGGGAGCAGGCACACACAGGGTTAATCCAGGCAGCACAGCTACACAGACACAGAAACCAGAGCCCTCCCCCTCCCCCTCCCCTACAGTAGCATCACAAGTGGCCTCATACTGTGCGGGAGGGGCTCTGTGCTCTGACGAGCTGATGAGTCACCAGCACTGGCAGCCAGTGACATAAAAATCAACAGGTCGGTGGCTGTAGCGATTTGAGGAGCTGATGCACTCCTACTACCAGGGATAACTCAAAATCAGTAGTACATTTGTAATGAACATATATTGCAAAGCTGCTTGTTTTTTAAAGATCTTTTAATTAAAACCCAATCATTGTAGCGAGACAACCCCTTTAAGAGGGCAAAACTCACCAAAAAAACTGAAGCGGGTAAGTAGCCTGATAAAGTCATGGCAGTGCCAGCTGGAAAAAAAAAAAAGCTGAGAGCTCAGGTGGCAACATCAGTAGGCCACAGAGTGGCACAGTGACAGAGTGTGGAGGTGACGGCAGCAGCCACAGCAGCATGAGGTCAGAGAGTGGCACAATGACATTCTGGAGGTGGCAAAAACAGGAGTAGGCCACAGAGTGGCACAATGACAGAGTGTGGAGGGCATGGCAGCAGCCACAGCAGCAGCATGAGGTCAGACAGTGGCACAATGACAGAGTGTGCAGGTTACGGCAGCAGCCACAGCAGCAGCATGAGGTCAGACAGTGGCACAATGACATTCTGGAGGTGGCAAAAACAGGAGTAGGCCACAGAGTGGCACAATGACAGAGTGTGGAGGTGGCACCAACAGGAGTAGGCCACAGAGTGGCACAATGACAGAGTGTGGAGGTCACGGCAGCAGCCACAGCAGCAGCATGAGGTCAGAGAGTGGCACAATGACAGAGTGTGGAGGTGGCACAAACAGGAGTAGGCCACAGAGTGGCACAATGACAGAGAGTGGAGGTGACAGCAGGAGCAACAGCATGAGATCAGAGAGGGGCACAATGACAGGGTGTCGAGGTGACCGCAGCAGCAATAACAGCAGCAGCAGCATGAGGTCAGAGAGTGGCACAATGACACAGTGTGGATGTCACGGCACCAGCAACAGCAGCAGCAGCATGAGGTCAGACAGTGGCACAATGACAGAGTGTGGAGGTGGGTGGCAATACCAGTCCCTGGTAAAGATGGTGGTAGGCAGATGGAGAAACTGTCAGCAGATGTGTGGCATCAGGCGGGTGGCGGCATCAGAATAGTGGCTGAGGCAGGTAGTTTGAACCCAGACTCATTTCTCAAAGTTTGGGTGAGGTGTCATGGCTGATGTAGTCTGACGCTTAAGGCATTGGTGTGTGGAAATCCTGGCCGATCCACGCCTGATTCATCTTGACAAAGGTGAGTTGTTCCACATTTCCTGTGGACAAGCGGGTTCTCCTTGGGGTAACGATGGCCCCCGCCGCACTGAACACCCGCTCTGATGCCACACTACTGGCCGGGCAGGACAGCTTCTCCACTGCAAACTCAGCAAGTTGCGGCCACACATCCAGTTTGGCTGCCCAGTAGTCCAGCGGATCTTCTAACTGGGGTGGCAGAGTGCTGTCCAAGTAGGTCACTACCTGTTGGTCAGGGACTACTCCAGGTCCTGCTGCTGCTGCTGGTGACTGCCCTCCTCACTAGGCGGGTGAAGGAAGCTGCTCATCAGTGACTCCAGACTTAGGTTGCTGCTGATGGAGCTGGTACTGCTCCTACCCCCCACCCCACCTTCCCACAGCAGCTGCGGCAGTAGTACGTGAGCGCTGAGGAACCCCCCGGTCAGACCTGTCAGAGGAGGGACGATGCCGCACATAGGCAGCGGCCAACTGACTACGGAGGATTTCCCTATAGTATTTGAGTTTATCCTCCCTCTCAGCAGCTGGGAAAAAGGCTCGCATTTTGGACTGATAGCGAGGGTCCAATAGGGTGGAGCGCCAGAAGTCATCGCTCTGCCGGATGGTGACTATTCGGCTGTCACTAGCCAGGCAAATCAGCATGCTGCGGGCCATCTGCACAAGTGACTCCGAGGGACTCCCTGCCTCCATCTCCACTGTATACTGCCACGGTGCTTGCGGGTCATCTGCCTCGTCTTCCTCATCTCCATCTTCCTCTTCCAGCTGCTCCTGCTCCTCCTCTCCTGTCACCTGGGTAGAAAATCCACTCATTTCCCCAGACAATGCTTCTGCTCCAATGTCCTCCTCCTCCTCCACTTCAGTCCCCACCGGATTCATGTGGCCACGAGATGTAGTCGCCACGTCTCCATTCCCCTGCCCAGACAGATTTTTCAGCATTTGTTCCAGGACATGAAGCAGTGGAATGACGTTAATAATCCCGTAGTCCTGGCGACTGACAAATAACGTGGCCTCCTTGAATGGCCTCAGCAAACGGCAGGTGTCACGCATGAGCTGCCACTGGCTGACATCAAAGTTACACAGGGGAGTACTCCTGTCCGCCTGGAACATCAAAAAATCGTTAATGGCCTTTCTCTGTTCATACAGTCGGTCCAACATGTGCAGGCTGGAATTCCAACGGTGGAAACATCGCATATCAGCGTGTGTTGGGGTATGCCGTTCTGCCGCTGGATCTCGAGGAGGGTGTTCCTGGCTTTCTAGGAATAGATGAAGTGCATGCACAGTTTCCTGGCCGTTTTCAGAATCTTCTGAAGATCGGTGGAAGACTTCAGGAACCTTTTCACAATCAGATTGAACACGTGCGCCATGCAGGGCGCATGGAACATTCATCCTCGGTGTAGTGCGGACACCATGTTCCTCCCATTGTCCATCACCATGGTTCCGATTTGCAGTTGGCGCGGAGAAAGCCACACATCGATTTCTTGCTGCATGATGCGGAGCAGTTCCTCCCCTGTGTGACTTCGTTTGCCGAGGCAAGCCAGGTGTAGAACTGCGTGACACCGCTGTGCCCTACACATGTAGTATGATGGAGCAGTACTTGTGGAGGCTGCGATGGTGGTGGGTGTGGAGGAGGAGGAGGAGGCGGACATTGGCGCAGGAGCAGCAGTTTGACAACGTGGAGGAGAAAGCAGCGTCTCCTGTCCAAGTTATTGGTGTGCCTGGGCAGGAAGCACATTCACCCAGTGGGCCGTAAAGGACATGTACTGGCCCTGACCGTAGTTACAGCTCCACACGTCCGCGCTGCAGTGCACCTTGGAACAAACCGATAAGCTCATGGATTGTTTGTGCAACTGCCACTCGCATGTGAAGAGCCTGCCACCTCTCTGTCTGATATACTGTTTGTTCTAAAATGTACAGACTCTGTTTAATGAAGATATCTGCATATGATAAATACACACCCAGTATTTGACTCCAAATTAACCCACTAACAAGCTTGGGTAACCCTTGGATATACATTGCGCTCCACAAATGGCCAGGAAAAATTTACTTGTATGTGCCGTTTAAAAACACTGTGTATTTTACTGAATATAAAAGCACAAACAGGCTTAATTAACCTTTGGATATGAATTATGCTACAGCCAAAATTTCTTCTTTGGCGTTGAAAAACAACGTTTCTTTTACTGAGTACAACTGCAGAAAAATACTTCAGTTAACCCTTGATGTAAATTGCGCAAAAGAATTGTGCTGCCAACAATTACCGCTTTGTAGGTGTTAAAACGGCTTTTATTTTTAGGGACACAAAAATAAAAAACTCGTAAAACCCTTTCGAATAAAATTATGTACAGTCAAAATTTCTTCTTGGGCGTTAAAAAACACAGTTTTTTTATGACCACAACACAAAAAGTTAAATTTAAACCCCCGGGATCTAAATTGCGCAAAAAAAATGAGCAACCAAAAAGAATGGTTTTTGGGATTGAAAAACGCGTTTTTTTAACGAATAAAACAAAACAGGCTTGAAAACCCCTTTTATATTCAATGTGCTCCAACTATCAGATAGCATAAAATGATATGCAGCTAAATTGGACCACAGGATTTCAATTCCAATACCCCAAAAATCAAAATTAGAACATGAAAGGAACATCTCTGAAAAGCTGTGAACCCCCCAAAAAAATCGCTGTATAAAAGTTAGTTCTTTAGTATGAGATATCATGAGCACAGCGGGGCGACACCTTCCCTACAAGCACATAGGGTGTAAAGGATGAGCATGGCCCCCGGATTAATGGCGGTGATGTCACAGAATCCCCGGTCTATGATTGCTTCATCTCGACTTTCATTTGGGGCCGCCTTTCTTCCCTCAGATTCTTTCCCCCCTTTTAACGCCATGTGCTCGCAGCCTTTTTATCAATCAAAAACACCTTTTATTTCCCCTGAACACCCCAAACTCACTTCGTTTAGACAAGCCGAAATCTAAAAGAATTCCCCCTTTTTTAGAAACAAATTTGCCCACCTAATATTACATTTTTTTCTAAATTTTAAAGGGCCATTTGTTTTATTTCCTAAAATAATTAGCTTCAATTGTCATACTAGTGTCTGAGCCAGGAATGTATTATTCCTCCTGGAAGATCATAGGATTTTACCCGTAGGGGGCATCTAAAGTCAAAAAAAATCTCCCCATTTAATAGGTAAAGAAACTCAACAATAAAGAAAGGGATGTTATATGAGTCTTGTGCATATTTACCAGAGCAATTGTTTTCTAAAAGCATCTTCACCACAACATACAAATATCAGCCATACCACTTATGATAAGATCATCATGGTTGGAATTACCCTTTAAAGAGGTTCTCTGGTTTTGAAAATTAATTGTCATTCAGCCTAGTAGGGATCTTCAACCTCTTGGCTGGAGCTATTACAGAAAGTGTCTTTCCTTCTGGAAGATCTACCTTGTTCTGCATTTCATACACTGTGTATACTGTGTAGTTCTCCATTTTCCAGTAGGGGTGTTAATAAAATTTAACGCAGGGGGGATTTGTGATAAGTTTATATGAGAGTAGCCTTCCAACAAAGAAAATTTCATAAACAGAAACCCCTCAACTTGCGCTGGAATGAAGGCCCTGACAAAATTGGCGGGGAACATAAGTTTATGCGTATGGGGATAAAATGGCCTGATTTATGAACCGTTCACAGCGGGTCATAAATCAGGCTCATTCTAGCACTTGCACCACAGTTCGGCTTAGGTATACCACTTTGAAAGTGCTCTACCTGTTCCAGCAGTAATGCGCCTAGAAATGCCATAGCAAAGCTATAAATATGTTGCTTCGCTACGGTACTAGTGCGCCCCGCCTCCCTATGTAATGCGCCTGATAAAGGCGTGTGGGAGATTTAAAAATGTTTGAAAGGGGCTGCGTCTGATATCGGACCAAAAAGACGCCAGATATCTGGCACATGTCGCCCATAATCTTACTATTTCCCAAAAAACTCAATTCATTTCCTAAAAAATTCTATCAATGGTTTATAATTTGCCCTTTACCCTCTAGAACCTTATATGAAAGTCACAGAACTGACTCAAAATAATCTTGGAGTAACGCACTAGGTCCCGGTGGTTGGTGGTATTTTTTTCCACTTTGTAATAAAAGGAGCGGTGATAATAGAGGCCTCTCTTTTCAATATTTGTTTCAGCTTTTGTTTAACATACTGCCTGGAATTGTGCTTCTAAAAAGCTCTTTACTGTACAGTCACCATGATAAAGCAGGCAGCGAAATTAGAATTTGATTTTATAATACTCATGCTGGTTACTTCTGCTTCCATACACTTTTATGACAATGTTAACATACAGATGTTCCCTTAATCTGCTTTCTAAATTACTTTGTATATCCCTGCCGTACATTTTCCTTTCAAGGTAGTTTATTTTGAATCAGCTCATTTATTTTTAAAGTTTTTTTTTCCTCCCCTATCATTCAGTAGTACTAATGATATTTATACATCCCTTCCTTTTAATCGCTAAGTGCCTTCTACCGCCACCGTATTATTACCGTCTCTCCCCTTTTTTATTTTCTCGTTTTATTACCTCTTTTTCAAATTTAATAAATATATTTATACATTCGCTGTCGGATCTCATTTGTTTTGTAAGCAGGGTTCATTATTTCAGGAGGTATCTATAGCTGACAGACCATACATTTATTAAACCTTTGATCAGTCGACATTTCTTCCATGAATGATTTCATGCAGCCAAAATGTACTTGCTATTTGATGGTTTGGTTTGGGAGTCTTGCTGCTCCCAGTTATGCAGAAAGACTTTTTTCCCCTTTTGTTTCAATATGGTGGGTGAGATGATGGTTTATTTGTGTGGGTGCAAAATGCAAACTGATTTCTTTTCAGTAAATTGGATCTAGTGTTGAAATGTGTGATGCTACAGTCAACACCAGTAAAGGGTCTTCATAAAGTGTGTGTCTGCATGTAGGACCATGATTATGTTGGATGATGTCCTGTGTGGTGCCCTCAGTTGGTGCTTTGACTTATGGTGTAGGGTCATACCGTATAATCACACAACCATGTTGTAATTACACGGGTGGATTTAAGACTACAGCAAAACTAAATTGGGCAGTAAACCAGTAGTTGTATGCAATAATTATATGAAGCATGTGTCATCTAAAAATAGGTGGGCACACTGATGATTAAAGGGAACCTGTCACATAGATTATGCCCCCCTTGCTGAGGGCATCCCAAGATAGTGTCAGGCCTGCTGTTCTTAGCGCTGTGTCCCTTATTCTGTAAGATGCAGCAGTTTTAGAGCATTTACCCCTCAAATCTTATTCATGAGCAGGTGTTAGCTCCACCCACCAAAGACTAGCCCCATCCACTGTCTGTTATTCACATGTTTCTACCTATTCAAAGTAATAGGTTTAGCAGTTGAGGTGGGCGGGGCTTGCCTCAAGTGGGCGGGGTTTGAAAAAAAACTGACTCTTTGAATGACTCTTCGAATTACTCTTCTGTCTTAAAACTGCTGTTTTGATAATTAAATACACTAAAACAACAGCATCTTACATAATAAGGGACACAGCGCTGGTAACAGCAGGTCTGACACTAGCTTGTTCTGCCCTCAGCTAGGGGGGCATAACCTATGTGATAGATTCTCTTTAAGTGGATGGATTGCATGGTGGATGATGGTGGAAACATGGTTCATATCAATACCACGAGTGAGTTCAATCTGGATGCATGACAATAATAAAGTATTACTGACCCTAAGAACTAACTAGCCCTGAATCTTTCCCTAAACCTTTCCCTGACATCTGACCCTGACACCTCCTCTGATCCTATTCTATCTATGAAACAACCCTAAAGATATCCCTAAGCTACAACTTACCTTGACACAACAAGTGGCTCTACAGCCCAGAGACTCCTTATGCAGAGCACAGCAGAGGACTATGATAATCAGGTGCCACTCGATTTCAACTTATAGTGACTTTGTGGGTAGTTCTGAACTGTGATGGGTTTTTAGTTAGTTAGTCAACTAACTATAGAGAGTTTGGTCTCCTTATCTTTTTCTTTTCTGTTAATCAAATACTTGCTGGTCTGTCTCTTTTTCATTTGCCTTCTACCTGGCCAAGCATAATGTCTTTTTCTAATAATCTTTTCCTTTGCATGATATGAGAAAGTATGAGAGTACAGAATTGTATGTTTTTCTAGACATCGATGGCACACATAGAACTCTTATCCAGCACCATAATTCAAAGGAAACAATTTTCTTTCTGTCTTATTTCCTTATTGTTCAAATGATACAAACACAAAAACTGAGATTCTCAAGGACTACAACAAACTCTCATAGGGCAAGGCTGGGCTGGACGAGAAGTTATGTAGAATTAAATGGAAACACTTGCCAGATTAGTAGATAAACTTTCAAGACAGATCAATGTCTCTGAGAAATCACTATTCTCAAACTTAACCTAGTAGGACTGGAAACGAAACAATAGATTGAGGCATATACTAACAGGGCTCTGCTATGAAAAACCCTTAATTCTGCCAAATCAGAAACTTTTATAGATCGATTAGCAATAAGCCAATTCCACTCAACGAGTAAAGTCTGTGCAACATGGTCTGATATGGAAAGAACATGAGTATACTGTTTTATGAGCATAGGGCCCAAACGATGTTGTACATCTATTCCATATGTCAGCGGCACACTATCAACTAAGAAAACATCAAAAGCATTTAGGAATTTTTGAAAATGCATTACTGCTAAGGATATATGAAAATTTGGGGTTCTTAGTTCACAATTTTGATCAAAAGTGTTTAAGCTCACCTCCCAATTGCGTCCAGGGTACCCCAGCACAGGTGAGTCCTAACACTAAAATGTTACCTCTCTTGGAGCCTGTTCAGGTGTTGTAGTCTGATGTATGTTATTGCCTCGCCAGTGTGCACCTATACTTATTTTTTTTCAAAAAACGTTTTTGGATGTGCATAGCCAAACAGGGTTTTTGTTTCCAAACAATGTTGTATGTTGGACAAATTATACAGTTGTCAATATATCAATCCTACCAACTGCTACCACCATCATACACAAAAAATCAGGTGCATAACTATATGGTGTACATAAGTCATCTCTGCACCATGAAGTTTAAAGTGGGCCCAAGGCAACTCTGCCACATAAAAAGACACTTGTACCAACAGATTTGGTATTGGGGCGCCTGGGCTTTAAGTTAAGCCTTTGAAAATAAAGATCTATGCAGTACTTAGGTAGCATCTAAATAATAATAATAAAAGACGTACAGTGCTCATATACCATCAACATACCATTACCAAATAACAGCACTATATAGATGTGTAGTGGTCAAACACTTCAGTTGCCTGGCCTTCTGCACAGTTCACAGACCTCAAAATCCAGATGTCTCTGTATCTAAATAAGAAGCTGATTCTTTGACATACCTGTACGGGCTATATCTAGGATAGCAGTTACTTTACCTTTGGCATCATACCTTAAAAACAGAAAACGGCAATATTGCCATGTTCTATGGGGCCTAGCAGTTATGTGGGACTAATGGAGAAGATTGGTCTGTCTTTCTATGTGCAAGTGAACAGTCAGTTCTTGAAGGTAAATTCTTGGCAGTAGCAAAAATGGACAAGTGTTAAGGTCTGATTGACTCTGGCAAGGGCTAAACTGTGATGACTAAATGACTGGACCAGAGCATCTCCAAAATATCAGGTCTTTTGTGGTATTTCCAGTATGCAGAGGTTCACAGAAACACAACCAGTGATCAACAATAGAGTCAAGGATACGCAAGACTCATTCATGTGTGTGAAGAGCTAGGCTAGCCCATTTGATCCAAGCCCACGCAAGAGCTACTGGAACACAATTGCTGGAACAGTTCCTGCTGGCTATGATAGAAAGGTGTCAGGACATACAGGGCATCGCAGTTTTCTGTGTACAGTGGTGTGTAGCCACAGACTGGTCAGAGGGCCCATGCTGACCTCTGTCCAAATCCCAAAGCACCTACAATGGGTATATGTGCTAAGCATACGGACTTGGAGAAAAAGAAGAAGGCAGTCTGGTCTGATGAATTGCATTTTCTTTTACATCTTGTGGACGACCGGTGCATGTGCGCCACTTACCAGGAGAAGACATGACACCAGGTTGTACTATGAGAAAAAGACTACCCCAGATAGGCAGTGTGATGGGTAATGTTCTGCTGGGAATCCTTGTGTGCTGGCATTATATGGATGTTAATGTGACAAGTACTAGCTATTTCAACATTACACAGACCTAGTGTTGAGCGATTACGTTGGCCATCGACATCGGTCGATGGTCGATAGTCGACCATCATCGACAAGATATTCGATGGTCGATGGTAGATTATGATCGATGACCATTAAAGTCTATGGGAGAGCAACAACACCTTCATTCTTACACCCAAACAGGGCTGGAGAAGCTGGAATTAAAATCCACAACAGTCAAAAGGATACGTGCTACATCTAAGGCAACACACGTAGGTTATAAAAGCCACAGAAAAAAAATCACAGACCATTCACTATCCCTGTCTTGTACCACAGCATGACCCTTAAACCTGCATCACCCACAAATTAAAAAGTGCCAGAAGGCAGTATGATTTGAACCATCATTTTACTTGAACTGGACATTGAATATCCCTGTCCTGGAACGCAGCATGAGCCCCAAACCTGCATGACCCCAAGATTAAAAAGTGCCGGGAAAAAGGAGCCCTTTCAACCACCTTTTAGTTTCACTGGACTTTAGACAACCCCTGCCCCCTGGGCCACACATGACCCCCAAACCGCATGCCCCCCCAAATAAAAATTTCCCGGGAAAAAAGGGAAAGTCTTTAAAACCCCCAAATTTTTTTAGTTTCACTGGACAAAATTTACGGGTCCCTTTGTCCCCTTGGGGGGTTTAAAAGCCCGGCTTTTGCCCCTTTCCGTTATGAGTGCGGACCCAATTGAGCTTCACTTGGAAATACTGGGGGTTAACGCTCCTGTTTCCCACCCAGGGGGCCCTTTTTTTGGATTTTTTTTTTCCCTCATTTCCCTCAACGGGGCGGAGGAAATTTTGGTTTTCTGAATTTGTTCTCTGCCCGTGCTCCTTACCCCAAAATTTCCCCTGAATAACCTACATCTGGTCAATTTTCCTGTACCCCCCCTTGTACAATTCGGGGAATTTTTTTTTAACCAGCTATTTTTTGTCCTTTGGAAGTTTTTTATATTTAATTCAAAAACACTTTTTTTAAAATAGGAGGGAAAACCCAAACCAAAGTCTTGTTTTCTTTTTTTTAAATTTGTATTAAATGGGTTGTCTCAATACAGGGATTGATGGGCTATTTTTAAAGACTTAAAAAAAACAAGTCATTTTGCAATATTGTCCCTTTAAGGCCTACCCCAAAAAAAAAATACCCTTACCACTTTAAAAAATTTTGAAGAACAAAACGTTAGAACCAACTTTTTTATAAAGGACCTGATATTGCGATTTCACAGCAAAATGCCCCCCAAAAAATTTTTTTAAAAAAGACCCTTTTAGCCACTTTAAAAAATTTTGGAGGGAAAAATTCCTTTAAAAACCAAAATTTTTTTTAAAAAAGGAAACCTGATTTTTGCTGATTCAAAGCAACATGACCCCCCAAAAAAAATAAAAATGCTTTTTCCAAACCACATTAAAAAAATTTTGGGGGGAGAAATGCCACTTAAAAGCCCACATTTTTTCCAAAGGACCATGAATTAAATTTCTGAAACTCACAGCAAAAAGACCCCAAAAAATTAAAAAAAGACTTCCAGCCACTTTTTAAAAAAATTTTGAGGGAGAAATGCCACTTAAAAAAGCAAAAAAAATTTCTGTTCCAAAGGACCATAAATTTTAGCTGTATCCCCACAGCAAAAAGACCCCCAAAAAAATTTACAATGCGAAAACTTCTAAAGATAAAGTGAAATAAATGGGAAAAAGGGGTTGTCAAAGAAACCTTGCGCCCTTTTTCAGTCCCCTCACAGCAAAAAAACCCCAAAATGAACTTTTTGGGGGAAAAAAAATAAAAATTTTCAGGGAAGAAAAAGATCAATTTTTTAAAAAAAAATTTTCAAGAGGACCCTTTTTGTTTGAAGAGGAATGTGAAGTAGACCGGCAACTAATCGGTGACCTCGGCAATTGGGGCCACAACATCATCAGAGATCCATGCCTGATTCATCTTGATGAAAGTCAAACGATCCACATTATCTGTGGAAAGCCGGATGCGTTTGTCTGTAATGACTCCTCCAGCTGTGCTGAAGGTCCGCTCAGATATGACGCTGGCTGCTGGGCAGGACAACACCTCTATGGCGTGGCGAGCGAGCTCGGGCCATTCGTCCATTTTGGATACCCAGAAGTCTATTGGGTCCAGAACACATACAAAAACATCGGTGTTGAGACGCAGATAGTCGTGCACCATGATCTTAAGCTGGTCTCTGTGTGTTGTATGTGTGCCCTGCATTGCATGCGTTGGTGAGGTGGTAAATAAAGATTGCCAGAGGTCACCCATTAGGCTTCTGCCACCTTGCCTGCTGCTGCTGCTGCCGCTACGGCTACTTGGCACTCTACTGCTGTCACGTTGCTGATGTTGTTCCACTGTGACATTTGGGGAACGTGAAGCAGACGCAACAGATGTCTCCAGTTGATCAATGAGCAAAGTCTCCATTTCCTGCATTTTACTCTCTATTTGGGTGGGGTTGGAAAGGGGAAAGTGCTGATTTTTGTTTTGTACCGGGATCCAGGAGGGTGGCCCCCCATAACTTTTTTCTTTTGAGGGCCTAAATCGGGGTCATGTTGGAGGAAATGGGACCCAAACATCACGAGAGATGGACCCTTTGTTTTTCCCAAAGCCCTTGGGTCGGGGGACTAGAAAACGGGTCTTCCTCATCTTCCTCCTCCGCCCAAATTCGCGCCAACCTTTTTCCAAGGCAGGGCTTGGGTAACGTCAGTGCTAGGAATCCCCTCCTCCCCTCCCCGCTGCCTCCCCGCACAGCTTCAACACACCCCTACTTCCTGAGATGATCACCCGAGAGCTGAGCGCCCCCCTTGGCACTACCCCTTTTGACCCCAAACCCCATGCCTAATGAAGACCGATAAATGTGAAATTGGGGTTGTGAATTTGACGGGAAGAAAGGCCCGTGCCCCATCTGTGTCCGTCCCCTCCCCGTCGCTGGGGGGCCCTGTTGTTTCAGATTTCCAACGATCGTTCCAAAACTAAGATCACCACAATGCTCAGCGCGGGGATTGTCCACACTGACCTTTTTGGGGTTTTTAAAAAAGGGAAAGGAGGTGCAGAGTCTTCCCCTTCCGCACTGCTGCTTGTCGGGCCATGTGCCCTTTTGTACTGGTAATGCATTGCGCTGCTGCCAAAATCGCTGGAGCATGTGGAGGGTGGAATCCAGCTGTTGCCACTCAACAATGAGAGGTTGACGGGGGGGCCCGAGTTTAGCAAAACCAGCAGGGTGCAACAGCGGAATGCGAACTTAGATTTGACCTTCCCCGGGCCAGTCCAGACCCGGGTAGCTCTTTTTAAAAATTTCGGCAAAAGGTTCTGACTGTGCCGGGCAAGGGATGTGCTCCACCTACCGATCTTGGGGGGGGCCAGCAGATTTCGCCCGTTATCGCACACCCCCTTTGTGGCACAAGGTTTTTGGGCATCCGCCAGCGTTCTCCGTTGCTTGGCCCTCCCAAGCTCCCCTGCGGGGGGGACGGTCTCCAAGACAGTTAATTTCAACACGGCGGGTTTCTATGGGACGTTGCCCCAGAGGACCTTGGGGGAAAGAACCCTGCACCACCCCTGCGGTTTTGAAGAGCGGCCGAGCCTGAGGCCACCGTCACCCCAAAATGACACCCACCAGCCCCCCAGTGAGTTCACAGAATTAGCGGCCTGGCCGTGCTCAGCCATGTGTCGGGGGCAGATGGTTTTTTCCGGCCACAGATGCAGACAACGCGCTTGAATTTAGATGACACGGGGGCGGGCCCAGGGCGGAACGGCTTTTTCGGCAAAGAAATCCCTGCCTGCATTGGTAGGGGGGCAAAGGGCCATGACGTGGCAGAACCCATCTGTGCCCCCAGACAGAAGGCAAACTTTCCCAAAGGGCCAAAAGCCTGGCAACCCGACATGGCTTTTGGCTTTGGATGGTTTGGGTTAAAGTGTTTCTTCTGCCCAAAACCCGGAAGACGAAGGCTGGCTTCTAGAGGCCGCTGTCGGTGTGAGGTCGTCAAACTGGCGGAAGGAGAAGGGGTGGATGGGGGTTTTGGTGGTGCTGGTGGTACTGGGGGCGGGGGAGGCTGAAGCGGAGGCTGATCCCGATCATGATCTGAGAGACATGGGCAGCTGAGGAACCTTGGGGGCGGCGGAGGGGGAGAAGGGGGGGGGGGGGGGGACAGAGGGTGTGACAGTGGTTGGAGGGCCCGCGTCGTTGGCCTTTTTTTTGGGAACGTTTCCCCCTTTTTAACTATGCATTCGCTGCATGTCTAGACATGTTGGTGGGGTTAACCCCTAAGGTTCTTTCCTCTACTTATGCTTTACGGCAAAGGCGGCTATAAAATCGCTGGGTGAATCAAAGGCTTGCCAAAGAAGGCCCAGGCTTGAGAGTTTTGGGCCTTTTTTACGGCGATAAAGGGGCGGGAATTTTCGCTGACCGGGCTGGGGAATCAATCACGGGCTTCTGCGACCGCCCTCTCCCCCCTTTTAGGTGGGACCCAAAAGACACTACCCCCTCGTCTTTCCCCCGTCAGTAGAAGCCTCGCAACAAATTTTGCGAAAAGACCACGTTGGATCCCAATGTCTCTTCTCACATCAATACAGGGGACTTTTCCCTCCCTGACATTCTGCATCCAGGAGCTGCGGGCTACAACAAGAGGGGCTGCAAGGCGTTCCAACCGCCTGGGATTTTTGCCATTTACCCTTTCTTTTTCCCCCTCTGATGGCATCAGTAAAATGGGCATCAGACAGAGAAATCACCTCTTTGCCCCTTGATCTTTTTACACCTTTTGACCCCAACCGCATTTTGTCATCAAAGGGTCTTCAGAAAAAAGGATTACCCAGTGGTGGGTAACAGTTGACATTTTGGGTGCTTCAGTTGAAAGGATGCGATAACATTTGTGGCCGTACTGGGAGGACAGGAGGGAAGACTGCTGGATGAAGGGTTTCATTAACCACTGAAGGGCAGATTTCACCTGTTCGTTCTGAATTCACAGGGGCCCCGACCCACGATGACAGGCCTGACGGGCCTGCAACTGACGACCCTGGCTGCTGTTGTCGCCACACTGGGGGGGACACCTTTTTCGTACCCTACCCTGTCCTACCCCCCCCTTTTCTGCTTACCCCTCTTTTGCTCCATGTTCAAAAAAAAAAAAATTTGAGAGGGTATGGAAAATTTTTGGGAAAACTTTAATTAAAAGATTGCAAACACAGCTATTCTCAAATCCCCCAAATCAAAACAAAATTGTGCATTCACATTTAAAATGCAAAATAGATCTATCAACAAAGCTGGCCCGCGCCAAAAAGAAAAAACACGTTCTGTAATGTATTTGGATAAAAAAAGGTATTTTTTGGGACCTTCAAATTTACCTGTGGTAACTACACAATTCTGGATTCAAATTTAACTGCAAGGTGGCTCTACAACAAAACTGGACTGGCAAAATCAAAAAACAGTACTGTAATGTATTTGATAATAAAAAGGGATTTTTGGGCCCTTTTAATTCACCGTGGGGACTACAAAATTTCTGTATTCACATTAAATGCAAGGTGCCTCAAAAACAAAGCTGTAGTGCACCAAAGTCAAAAAAAACGTACTGAATGTATTGGATAATAAAAGGATTTTTTTGGGATCTCAATTCACTTGGGGGGACTACAAAATTGCAGTATTCCATTTAAGTGCAAGGGCCTCAATAACAAACTGTATGCACCAAAGTCAAAAAACACGTATCTGAAAAATTTATTTGGATAATACAAGGATTTTTGGCACCTATCAACCTGTGCTGACTACAAAATTCTGGGTTCTAATTTAACCAAGTGGGTATAAAAACAAAGGTGGAAGGCAAAATTTAAAAAGAACACCTACTGAAATGTATACTGTTAAATTTAAAATGGGGTTTTGCACCTAACAAAAGACCTGCAGTTAC
>JAODAL010039285.1:0-38171 GCA_025379985.1 Phyllomedusa bahiana
AGTTTTTCTCCTTTTCTGGACTTCTGGGCTTTACAGAATTTTTAGTGCCTTCATCAAATTGTGGCAACTGCAAAGTATTCCGTTTCATGCAAAAACAATTGCAATGGCCTGGTAGAGTCTATTCACAATATTATAATGGTTCTAAAGGGCAAAAGGAGGTCCAACATGCTAATATATGGGCGTAATTAAGAAAATAGTCATAAAATTTATAAAACATACCAAACTTATGCCTCTTCTATAACAACTTCCTGAAAAACGTGGAACTGTCATCATGTTGCACTTAGGATAGTTTTCGAAAAGCCTTGGCAATTAAAATTGAGAAATTTAACTGAATATAGATTTTAGGACGCTTAGGGCGACATGTCAGAAAATTGTCGTCGCCACGGCAGTTTTTAGATGTAAAGTGCGCCTGAAAATGTGATCCTTTCAAAAATCAGGCGTCTGGTGTACCTTGCTTAATAAACTTAATGGGCCTAAAAAGGCACCTTGTGCAATTGAGGTGCATATCATTGCTAGTGTATGTAATGCGCGTGAGTGGTTGTCTTACGGGTATTTTTGCATTTTTCAGTCTTCCAATGTATTGTACTGTGACTTTTTTGCATGCTGTGTGAAAAGGTGTCAATTTAATGTGCAGTCTGGTTGTTCCCCTAGTGGTGAGGTGTGTGGGCTACTGCTCAGCAGTCGGCTGCACCTGTATATTTTTCCTAAGTAGCATGGGGGCTAGTGTTGCCTCTCTGCTGGGTTCAGTCTCATTCCAGCCTTTTGAGCTGTATGGCCGTATTTCATTTTTTTTTATTTTTTTTTTTTAGAAATGAATGTCCCATTTTTTCTGTAAATTGTGAGTGTAGGGACTTGCAAGAAATGAGGAGCCTTGACGCGGCTTGCAAGCTTGCATATAGTGGCCACTGTATTAACTAATAGCTCATATTTGATATTTTTCCAGTATGTGAATTTTTTTCCCCAATATTTACTAGGGAGCAGAGGATGTCTGTGTTTTGGTTGGACAACCAGAAGGGGCTGGGGAGCCCGCTCAATCGAATAAAGTGGCTTAATATGCTGTGAGTAGAGATGGACAAATCGATTCTAACGAAGTGGAATTCGTTTAGAATTTCAGGAAAACTTTGATTCTGAACGAAGTCGAAGTTTGGGGTGATTCGTGCGAACGAAGCGTGCTTTTAATTGATAAAATGGCTGCGAGCACATAGTGTTACATGGGGCAAAGAAGTCTGGGAGGAAGAAAGGAGTAACCTAAATGACATGTGCAGCGATTAAGCCAATCAGAGACCGGCGGGATTCTGTGACGTCACCGCACTATATAAGTCCAGACGCGACGCTGGCAGTTCACACTGCTCTCACTGTGCTGTGTAGTAAAACTGCTGCTGCTGAGATCTCACACTAAAGAAATAACTTTTATACGCAATTTTTTGGGGGGGGTCACAGCTTGTCTCAGAGACTGCTTCTCTTACATTTTGATTTTGTGGGGTATTGGAATTGAAGTCCAGTGTACGTCCAATTCAGCTGCATATACATTTTAATGCTATCTGCTCAGTTCTTGAGCACATTGAATATCCAAGGGTTATCTAAGCCTGTTGTTGCTGTTGTATTCAACAGAAACAGCGTTTTTACAATCCAAATACCACTTCATTTTTGGCTGCTCATTTCTTAAGCGCAATTTAGATCCAAGGGTTAATTAAGCGTTTTTCTGCTGTTGTGGTCACTAAAAGAAACTGTGTTTTTCAACGCCAAAGAAGAAATTTTGCCTGTAGCATAATTCATATCCGAAGGTTAATTAAGCCTGTTTGCGCTTCTCTTTTCAGTAAAATGCACAGTGTTTTTAAACGGCACATACAAGTATATGTTTCCTGGCCATTTGTGGAGGTTTACCCAAGCTTGTTAGTGGGAGTCAAATACAGGGTGTTTATTTATCATATACAGATATCTTCATTAAAAAGATTCTGTAAACTTTAGAACAAACAGTATGTCAGACAGAGAGGAGGCAGGCTCTTCACATGCGAGTGGCAGTGGCACAAACATTCCTGGCGCAGGCCCATGTCGCAGCACAGTAAGGGGACGTCGCAGCAGGGGTCACTCGGTGAGGCCACAACTGCCGCTGTCATCCAGCGGCCGTGTGTTGCTCAGCAACCCAATGGTTCTTGATTGGTTGACTAGGTCATACACTTCCTCCCAGATGACATCTGACAACCCCACCCAAGAGTCGGTGGGAACGTCAGACACAACCCTTAGTTGGCATGGCCCGGGAGCGGGTCAGCCGCCCTCACCTGTCCTCAACCCTCCTCTGTTCCATCCGGTTCCCTCAGACAGAGATCTACTATGTGGTCTGGGCTCAGCGCCACTATACAGCGAGGATGAACAATTTGAGGAGGGCAGTTAGCAGCTACTTGGCAGCGAAGAAACGGGGCCAATATCCCCTGCTTCTTGCAGTAGGCAGCAAAGTATAGATGTGGAGAGTGGCATGGGAGGTCATGTGAGGGGTCAGCCTCTGCATACCAAGACTGGTGATGAGGACAGCAGTGACAATGAAACACAAATCGATGATGATGTAGCCGACCGCACTTGGGAGCCAGGTGAAGCAAGGGCTTCATCATCGTCAGGAGAAGAGGCGTCAGCTTGCGCCTCAGGCAACGGTGCAGCCAGCAAGTGGGTTGTGTGGCTGTGAGTCAGCAGGGTAGCAGCAGTGCGAGGTCAGGAGCCAAGCGACCACCGGGTAGAAAACCCGTTTCACAGGTCCAAGAAAGTAGCGGCACAGGGGCTCAGTGAGGCATCGGCGGTAGTAGTCTCTCAGTGCGGAGCGTTGGCGGTAAAATCAGTTAGTCGGCGGTGTGGCAGTTCTCTGCTAAGACACCGGAGGAGCCGAATATGGGTATATGTAGAATCTGTGGGCAGAAAGTGAAGCGTGGCCAGGGAGCTAACGTTGGCACCATGGCCCTGCATCAAAACAAGCAGCGTCACCATCCGGTGGCCTGGGAGAAACGTGGCTCAGATGTGGTGGTCCATCCTGCCGCCGCAGCAACAACAGCAGCAGCGCTCAGTGGCACGCATGCCATTTCAGCCAATTAAGGCTCCACCACCTCTGCAGAAGGGAGCTGTTTCTCTTTGCTATCATCTCCCGGTCCAGATGCACTCTGCCACCCCAGTTAGAAGATCCGATGGACTACTGGACAGCCAAACTGGATGTGTGGCCACAACTTGCTGAGTTTGCAGTGGAGAAGCTGTCCTGCCCGGCCAGTAGTGTGGCATCAGAGCGGGTGTTCAGTGCGGCGGGGGCCATCGTTACCCCAAGGAGAGCCCACTTGTGGAACGAATGACCTTTGTCAAGATGAATCAGGCGTGGATCGGCCAGGATTTCCACACACCAATGCCTAAGGCGTCAGACTACATCAGCCATGACGCCTCACCAAAACTATGAGAAATGAGTCTGGGTTCAAACTACCTGCCTCAGCCACTATTCTGATGCCGCCACCCGCCTGATGCCACACATCTGCTGCCAGTTTCTCCATCTGCCTACCACCATCTTTACCAGGGACTGGTATTTCCACCCACCTCCACACTCTGTCATTGTGCCACTCTATGACCTCATGCCACTGCTGTTGCTGCTGCTGCTTTTGCTGGTGCTGTGACCTCCACACTCTGTCATTGTGCCACTGTCTGACCTCATGCTGTTGCTGTTGCTCCTGCCGTGACCTCCACACTCTGTCATTGTGCCACTCTGTGGCCTACTCCTGTTTTTGCCACCTCCAGAATTTGTCATTGTGCCACTCTCTGACCTCATGTTGCTATGGCTGTTGCCGTCACCTCCACACTCTGTCATTGTGCCACTCTGTGCCCTACTCCTGTTTGTGTCACCTCCACACTCTGTCATTGTGTCACTCTCTGGCCTACTCCCGTTTGTGTCACCTCCACACTCTGTCATTGGGCCACTCTCTGGCCTACTACTGTTTTTGCTACCTCCAGAATGTCATTGTGCCACTGTCTGACCTCATGCTGCTGCTGTGGCTGCTGCCGTGACCTCCACACTGTGTCATTGTGCCACTCTGTGGCCTACTCCTGTTTTGCCACCTCCAGAATGTCATTGTGCCACTGTCTGACCTCATGCTGCTGCTGTGGCTGCTGCCGTGACCTCCACACTGTGTCATTGTGCCACTCTGTGGCCTACTCCTGTTTTTGCCACCTCCAGAATGTCATTGTGCCACTGTCTGACCTCATGCTGCTGCTGATGCTGCTGCCGTGACCTCCACACTGTGTCATTGTGCCACTCTGTGGCCTACTCCTGTTTTTGCCACCTCCAGAGTTTGTCATTTTGTCACTGTCTAACCTCATGCTGCTGCTGTGGCTGCTGCCATGACCTCCACACTCTGTCATTGTGCCACTGTCTGACCTCATGTGGCTGCTGTGGCTGCTGCTGTGACCTCCCCACTGTGTCATTGTGCCACTGTCTGACCTTATGCTGCTGCTGTTGCTCCTGCCGTGACCTCCACACTCTGTCATTGTGCCACTGTCTGACCTCATGCTGTTGCTGTTGCTCCTGCCGTGACCTCCACACTCTGTCATTGTGCCACTCTGTGGCCTACTCCTGTTTTTGCCACCTCCAGAATTTGTCATTGTGCCACTCTCTGACCTCATGTTGCTATGGCTGTTGCCGTCACCTCCACACTCTGTCATTGTGCCACTCTGTGCCCTACTCCTGTTTGTGTCACCTCCACACTCGGTCATTGTGCCACTCTCTGGCCTACTCCTGTTTGTGTCACCTCCACACTCTGTCATTGTGCCACTCTCTGGCCTTATGCTGCTGCTGATGCTGCTGCCGTGATCTCCACACTGTGTCATTGTGCCACTCTGTGGCCTACTCCTGTTTTTGCCACCTACAGAATTTGTCATAGTGCCACTGTCTGACCTCATGCTGCTGCTGTGGCTCCTTCCATGACCTCCACACTCTGTCATTGTGCCACTGTCTGACCTCATGCTGCTGCTGTGGCTGCTGCCGTAACCTCCTCACTGTGTCATTGGGCCACTGTCTGACCTCATGCTGCTGCTGTTGCTCCTGCCGTGACCTCCACACTCTGTCATTGTGCCACTCTGTGGCCTTCTCCTGTTTTTGCCACCTCCAGATTTTCATTGTGCCACTGTCTGACCTTATGCTGCTGATGATGCTGCTGCTGTGACCTCCACACTGTGCCACTGTGCCACTCTCTGACCTCATGCTGCTGCTGTGGCTGCTGCCGTTCCCTCCACACTGTGTCAATGTGCCACTCTCTGTCCTCATGCTGCTGCTGTGGCTCCTGCCGTGACCTCCACACTCTGTCATTGTGCCACTCTGTGGCCTTCTCGTGTTTTTGCCACCTCCAGAATGTCATTGTGCCACTGTCTTACCTCATGCTGCTGTGTCTGCCGCCGTCACCTCCACGCTCTTTCTTTGTGCCAATCTCTGGCATGATGCTGCTGATGCTGCTGCCGTGATCTCCACACTGTGTCATTGTGCCACTCTGTGGCCTACTCCTGTTTTTGCCACCTCCAGAATTTGTCATTGTGCCACTGTCTGACCTCATGCTGCTGCTGTGGCTCCTGCCATGACCTCCACACTCTGTCATTGTGCCACTGTCTGACCTCATGCTGCTGCTGTGGCTGCTGCCGTAACCTCCCCACTGTGTCATTGTGCCACTGTTGACCTCATGCTGCTGCTGTTGCTCCTGCCGTGACCTCCACACTCTGTCATTGTGCCACTCTGTGGCCTTCTCCTGTTTTTGCCACCTCCAGATTTTCATTGTGCCACTGTCTGACCTTATGCTGCTGATGATGCTGCTGCTGTGACCTCCACACTGTGCCATTGTGCCACTCTCTGACCTCATGCTGCTGCTGTGGCTGCTGCCGTTCCCTCCACACTGTGTCACTGTGCCACTCTCTAACCTCATGCTGCTGCTGTGGCTCCTGCCGTGACCTCCACACTCTGTCATTGTGCCACTCTGTGGCCTTCTCGTGTTTTTGCCACCTCCAGAATGTCATTGTGCCACTGTCTTACCTCATGCTGCTGTGTCTGCCGCCGTCACCGCCACACTCTGTCACTGTGCCACTCTGTGGCCTACTGATGTTGCCACCTGAGCACTCAGTTGTTTTTTTTCCAGCTGGCGCTGCCATGGACTTTATCAGGCTACATTCCCGCCTTCAGTTTTTTTTTGGTCAGTTTTGCCCTCCTAAGTGCCCAGGGAATTTTATAGCGAAGCAGATTCTAAGAGCAGGCGGCAGTCATTTGCATGTCATACTTAAAACACAACATTGTATGAAGACCAAACCAAGCTCCCTCTGCATATTTAAGCATGGCACAACGTTCTACAGCACCCTACAGGCTCTCTGTAGCCTGGAAATAGCTGTTTTTTAACGCGATTCGTCCCGAAGTAATTCAGACCGAAACGTTTTTTGTCAGAAAATTCGGCGAAGTCGGCGAATCGAATTTTTGAAAAATTCGCCCATCTCTAGCTGTGAGCCAATATGGTGTACCACACATTTTTACAATACTTGCACCCGTTTGTCATTTTATCTATATGCAATTATAATACCAGCAACCACCTCCCTCATATATTGAAGGCGTGTGAGTGGTTGTCTTATGGATATTTTTGCATTTTGCAGTCTCCCGATGTATTGTACTTTGGCTTTTTTGCATGCTGTGTGAATAGGTGTCAATTTAATGTGCAGTCTGGTTGTTCCCCTAGTGGTGAGGTGTGTGGGTTACTGCTCAGCAATTGGCTGCACCTGCATATTTTTTTCTAAGTAGCATGGGGGCTGGTGTTGCCTCTCTGCTGGGTTCAGTCTCATTCCAGTCTTTTGAGCTGTGACTATGGTCGTGTTTCAGTTTTTTTTTTTTTTTGAGAAATTAATGTCCCATTTTTTCTGTAAATTGAATGTAATGCGCCCATCAAGGCGCATTGCGTTATGGAGGGACATAAGGTATCATTACTAATGTATGTAATGCACCTCGATAAGCGCATTGTGTTATGGAGGCGCACAACATATCATTGCTACTACATGTAATGCACCTTTTTAGGCACCTTACAATGTGTCATGCCTGGCGTATAATGCGTCTGGTTTTGGTACATTACAGTTCATTTATGTTGAGAATATGTTGTCAAAAGTTTTTTGGTACAAAATACACTAAAACTATGGTGCATTTGTTTTGGTTAGTGTAGTCCACTCAGTTACATCAAGACTGGGACGTCATATACGATTTAATATGTGAAATTAGTTTCCATTTCATAATGAACCGTTTGACATATAAATAAGTGCAAGGCCAGGTAAGTTATGCACTTCTTGCAGTTTTGTCTAGATTCACCTAGATTGGGTTAATATGTAAACAATCCTTATAAAAATAGTTGGTAGGTTCTAGAAGGTAATTTAATTTGAGGGAATCCTTTTTGCTGAAACACGTGATTTTCTTGTCTGTAAAGAAATAAGACATTAGTGGGGCCTACATCTAGCCCAAGTTCTTGTCTGCTGACCGGGTACAACTTTTATCGCTCCACTGGGACTGATGCCAAGCTAAATAAATAATTTGTTTCATAAGCACTTCTATACTTTGTCATTTAAAATTTCATCCTATCTTGTATTCTTTCCTACGATAAGTTGCTTATTTACTTATAATTGACTTTGCTTAGAGATATTGATTTGTTCATTAAGATAATTAAAAACCCCTCACTAGTACATACAGTGTTATAACCACAGATTGTCACATATATAACATATTCGCAAACACCCCCAAAAATGAAATAAAATAAAGTCTATCTGAGTATATCTGCATCCATTCAAATTAAACACACAAGTACAGTAGAAAAAAAGTAAACCAACGTGAGAGAGATGCATTTAACTGGCCACATGGACCATGTAACGGCATTCAGAAACAACCTCAAAATAAATTATAAACGTGTCATCATTGTAAATATGGTAAGGTGCGCATTAATAAAGTCAACAATAAATAAATAGGAGATAATAATTCATAAAACTCTGATACAATGCAATCAATAAATAAGTGACATTACAAAGTGATTACAACAAAGATTTAACTGTATTTTTACAATTTGTATGAGTCTTACCCAAGAATCCATCAAAATTTATTCAGTAGTAATAGTACTTAAAAATGTCGTAATTTTTAAAAGTCTTAATCAGAATCAATAAAAATTTATTCAGAAACCATCACATCAAGTGACCTTCATCCCATGAGGCCTGTTCTTCATGATACGGCAAGAATATGGCACATATACAAAGTAACAAAATAAAAAAAAATAGACATTAATAAAAAAGATGTGAATCTTACGGCCACATTCTGCCTCTTTGGAGATACAGTATCACGTGTCATATTCTATTTACTCTTACTACGTAATAAACAAGTCCTACATTACCACTGCTATTGTCCATATAAACTCGATCAGTACCTACCTAAACTTTTAACAGTCTCTAAATGCTGTTGTGATGATCTCTTTGCATGACAATGGGATTCCCTCTTGTTCCTGCACATTCACTACTTTTACAATCTTCAAATTGTCTTAATAATGTCAAGAAGGTGCTCTTATTTGCACCTTAAGTTCCCTGAAAGTCATACCAGTGGAGATCCGTATATTTGTACAGCAACCTTAATAGGGCACATTACTTATATTACACTTTTTAAAATACATAATCTAATATTCCTTAATGCCATCACATGTTTTAGAATCAGAATGTCACACTCTAATCCCATCATGTCTGTCCCACAGTTTAACTCTTTCCTGCTAACTGGATGCTTTTTTCATGTATGCTCTCCATATCCAGCTCAGCTATATGTGGTGCTTTTCAGCTTTGCTATGTTTCTATGTGAGTTTCACAGTTGCAATTAATCTATACTTAACTCCATCTGTATTGTGTCCTTTGGCTATGCTTCACTCTACTGGACTACTTCTGTTATGGTGTGATCAAGACCTGGTGTTTAAGGACTTCTCCACCATAGTCCAGTCACTGAGGAGAAGGTTAAATTATGTTCCACTAGAGTGCAAATGTGTATTATTTTATTTTAGTAAAAACATGTTTCTTAATTTTTTTTTTTGCTGCCTGCCATCACCTTCTGCCTAATCAGTATCTTTCATGAACTTTGCTTGCCCATAAAACTTCCTGTCTCACTACAAATTTCATCTTCTGCCTTGGTGCCCTGTTACTAAAAAAATTCTTTTTCCTAGTTAAGGGTTTCTTGGGGAAAAAGACTACTCCATAGGCAGTGAATTTGGATTATTTGTGAGACACCACTTCTTGTGGACAATTAAGAGTGAAAAAATCACCTTTAAACCCCTTTGACCAAACGTTGGGGATAAAAACCACCCTTTGGGAAAAAACCCCTGGGAAACGAAACCGGAAATTGCCTTTTTAAAACCAAATTGGGGAACCCCTGCGGGCCTCCCAGGGAAAAGCCCCCAGACGGGCCCGGGGAAAATCAAATACACACCCGGGGAATGGTTTTTTTTGTGGGGGTCGATTTGGCCCCGGCACGTAGAAATCCTTTTTTAGACCAAAAGGCGGGTGTTGTGAGGCCTGCCTTTTAAAACTTTTGCTCCCTATTTAAAACCCAAACACCAAATCCCAAGGCCCTAAACCCAAAAACCCCTAACCTTTTTAGAATTGTGTCCAAAATCTTTCCATTGTCCCAGAAAATTCACAACTACCCAAAATGATAAAATTACCCCCAATTTTCTCCTTTTTAAACCCCCTTTAAAGGGCCCAGCCTGTTTTGGGCCTTTTCCCGACCAAAAACCCCCATTTCTGAAATCTGACATGTGTCCAAATTTTAGAGAATAACTTTTTGAAACTTTTTCCCCATTATGTTTATTTAGAAAATTGTTTTCCCCCGGACACATTTGCCTTTTTGTTAGTAAGAAAATTTTTATCCATTTCAATCCCCTTTTTTGTTGTGAAAAAATTTTCAAAAAATTTTTTTAAAATTTTGGAAAAAAAAATTGCGATTTTAAAGTTTGGGTAAAAATTTTTGCTTCCAAGACAGGGTTTAAATTTTTCACCCCCAAAATAGTTTTTTTACTAGTATCTAACCCTATGTCCCAAATATTGGTTGGCCCTCATTTTTTAAAAAGTCTTTTTTTTTTTTTTTACGGCCAAATTTGAGGGCCCTTTGAAATTAGTAGGGAATTTTCCCCACGTTTCAAGAAAATTTGCAATATACATTTTTTTTGGGACCACTCCAGGGGTTGTGACGGGGCCCTTTTTTCGGGGGGCCCGCATGTTAGGTAGCCCCCCCAAAAATGAGCCCCTCTGAAAAAAATAGACCCCCTTAAAACGTATTTACAAAAACAATTTAGGAAAAATTTGATTAAACCCTTTAAAATATTTCACAGAAATTAAAGGGAAAGTGGAGGTTTAAATTTTTTAAAATTTCACTTTTTTTGGGGAAGATTTTTTTAATATTTTTTCCAATTATTTACTGGGAAACGGGAAATTTGACTAGGTAAATTTCACTTAAAATCAAAATTTCCCCCATTTCTTTCCGTTTTTTAGAGGGTATCCCATATGGGGGCCCTAGTGCATTTTTTTTGGCTCACCCCCTAAGCCCCCTAAATAGGAAAGGGGCACCTACTATACCCCTTGGGGGCCAAAAATTTTTAATATGATTTTAAATTTTGGGGCCATTTCAGGTTTGGGGGGGCACCCCAAAAGGGCCTTTAAAAAACTTAATTAAAAAACCCCTAAATAGATGCCCTATGGGGAAACTACACCCCTTAATGAAATTTTTAAAACCAAGGGGGGCATTGAGGTTTTATAGACCCCCACAGGGGGATTCACTAATTTTTTTTAGCATAAGGTTTGAAATTAAAAAAAAAATTTTTTTTCAAAAAATCTGCAAATTTTTGCTTTTTAAAAAGTTTCTTTTAACAAAGGAAACCCTGGAAAAAAGAAAACCCTAAAACTTTAAAGAAATTTTTTTCCAAGGGGTTTGGGAAAACCCTAAATGTGGGGTTTTTTAAACTGCTGTTTGGGCGGGGAAAGGCAGGGCGTTTTTTAAAAGGGGTGGGGGCGTATTTGGGTTTTGGAAAGCAGATTTTGGTGGGGCCTGTCCCCATTTGCAAAGCCCCCAAAAATAGCAAACAGGCGAAAACCCTTTCCCGAAGTGCCCCAAATTTTGGGGTTCAACCCCCATTTAAAGGGTTTTCAACTAGGGGTTTTATGGGCAGTTTGGATGCCACGGTGTTTTCCCTAGGGGGTTTTTTTTTAGCATTGGGTGCAATGAAAAAATTTGGGGGAAAAAACGCAGTTTTTGGGGCATTTGTTTTTTGAGTTGCGTTTTTTTTGTTGTCCCATTTTCTAACATCCAAAAACTTTTTTATTTTTGCTGTGTGCCAAAGGGGCTGTGTATGGGGTTGTTTTTTTTCCGGGATGAGTTGAAGTTTTTATTGGTTCCATTATGGGGTTTTTTATGATGCTATGGGTTTTTATTAAAGGTTTTTTTTTTGGAAGATTTTTTAACAAAATACAGCAATCTTGGGTAGTTTTTTTTAATTTTTATTTTTTAAGGGCCCCGGTAAAGTGGTTTATTATAAAAAAATGGTGGGGTCTTTAAACCCCAGCATTTAATTTTTTTGATTTTTCAAAACCATTACCCCAATTTAAATATTTTTTTTTATGGTTTTTAAAAAAAGGTCTTTTTACCAAAAAAAAATTTTTTTCAACCAGGAAAATTCGTTTTGTTTCATCGCCATAGTCGAAAAAACCAATAAATTTTTAATTTTTTCCGGGGGGCGCCGGAAAAAGGGACTTGGGGGTTTTTTTTTGGGAAAGGGGGGAAAATGGGGGGAAAAAGGGGGTTTTTATTTTATCCCCAATTGGGTAAAAAAGGGGGGTTTTTGAACCTTTAAATCCATTTTTTTGGAGGGCCCGGGTGAAGAAAAATAACCCTTTTTTGTTCCTAGTAGGTTTTTTTTTTTTATTTTTTTAAAAGGGGTTTCCCCCTTGGGAGTTTTTCCCCCGTTTTAAGGTTTCTTTTATTTTGGGGGTTCACTTTTTCCGGGTTATGGCAAAACTCCTTTTTAATAGTTTTTATTCTTTTTCCTTTTTTTATTAAAAAAAAAAAAATTTTTTTTGTGGGGTAAAAAAATTTTTTTATGCCCAAATTTTTGGTTTTTTTAAAAACTTTTTTTTGAAGGCTTTTAAAATTTTTTTTTTTTTTTCCATTAAAACCCGAGCCTTTTTAATAAGGACTTTTTTTTGGAATGAACTGAAGCATTTTAATTTGGGACAACTTTTTGGGGTTTCTAGGGGTTTTTGGGTGCTTTTTTTTCCATTTTATGTGTTTTTTAAAGGATTTTTTAACCCAAAAATTTTTTAATTTTGATTGTTTTTTTTTTTTTTTTTTTTTCGCCTTCACCGTACAGGTTTAAATTTTAACCAAAACAGAATTTTTTTTAAAGGGCCCGGTTTGTTACGCCCCCGGCCCTTTTCCAAAAATGGGTACTTTTTTATTTTTGATTTTTTTTTGGGGCGATTGCCTTTTGTAAAGGGGAAAAAGGGCGGGTACGTATTTTTATTTTATTTTTCGTTTTTGTGTTTTGTTGTTTTTCATTTTTTTTTCTTTTTTTCCTTTTACTTTTTTATTTTATTTTTTCCCCAAGGGGGGATTTGAAGAGAATCTTAGATCTCTCATTCTAGGAATCAGTGCATGCTTGAATCAAGGGCGCTTTAAAATAAATAAAAAAATAATAAAAATTTTAAATAGCTTGTTGCTATACTGGTTCCTATGAAATGTCATCCGATCCGGGACTGCCCAAGGGCTGGCCGGGCATCTGACGTCACAGATCCCGGAAAGGGCATTCTCTGCCTTTCCCGTGCTGTCTGTCAGAGGGCAGGAGCTGAAAAGATCGCCCGATCCGTGCGTGCTGCCGCCAAAGGACGCGGAGGAGCGTCTTATTTATTGCGACCCGATCGTCCGAAAATTAAGGGGTTAACCCGGCCCCCCCGGAGCGTCCGGGGTTTTGGGGCCGCCTGCGGGATGTCATGTAATTACGCTGCCCCCCACCCCGCGCGCGCAAACTCTGCTTTAGAGTTCGCGGATCCCGGGAAAAGTATCCAAACCCCGGGGGTGAACCCCCAAACGCCCGGGACTTGGATAGCCCAAGGCGTTAAGGGTTTAAAAAAAAACATTGGGTACATGGTGATTTTTCTAAAAAGCATTTCCTTTTTTAAAAACTCTAGTAGGTTGCATTGTTGAATAAGAAATAAGTTCAACCAAATATGTATCAATTCTTAAAAACCACCAATATTTCTTGAAAGTCCATGGCATGGTAGGCCATTGTTTATTGCAATGTTAAATATATATATATCACCACTTTATCAGTTTCCTTCAGATGTAGCCGTTTGTTCAGATCTTGACATTAGTATCCTCAACTGTTGTTTACATAAAGATTCTGTTAAACATATGCACCTAGCTCAACAAAAGCCCCAGTTGAACAGGAGTTGACAGACGTAACTTTGCTATACATTTTGGTATTATTTTTTTTTTTTTAAAAAAAATATTAAAATTGAAAAGTCTTTTTAGCCCAAATTATATTTGCTTGTAAGTCTGACGTTCATCTCATTTTGATTTGAAAAAGCCAAAAAATATTTCCATACTCTCCATAGTACTTGTCATAGAAATGAAACATCATCTTTAAATCATCAGGGTTATGATCAAATTGTATTTTTCATGTAGAGGTTCAATGAAAAGGGACCCTTCTCTTTCCTTTGCAAGCCCCCTATTTTGCAACTAGAACTTAACTTTAAAAATGAAAGTTAGCAGAGAGAATACATTTCATAAATTCTCAAATCATTCCAGCAAATACCAATCCAGACCTACTCATCTCAAGAAAATCTTGCTGAAAAATGTCTGACATGTGCAAGATAATTTCATAGGATAGGAGCGACCCTGTTATAGAATGGGGACTGTTGGTTATGAGCTGACAAAACCTTTGAACCTGGCTTTTAAAATTCTGCCCCCCAAAATTTTTTCCCCTTGATATGAATCCTGGACGCCATTGGTTATAATGGCAGCCACGGGCCTCGTGAAGTTAATAGGATAATGCACAATACACTACAATACTTTTGTATCGCAGTGTACTGTATAAGTAACCAAATTATTATATTTTTAAGTCCCCGAGTAGGATGAAAAAAGGTTTACAATTTTGAATTTGTGAAATATAAAAAAAATATTATAACATTCCCTTTTTCCCTTTCTTTTGTTTTGAAAATTCAAAAAAATAAAAAAATTAATTTTTTAAGGTATTTACCGTATCTAAGTTGTAAAAATATCATGTTATTTATCCCTCATTGTAGACACCCCCAAAATACCCCATGACAGAATTACTGTTTTTCGTCACCTTGCATTTAACAAAAGAATAAAAAAAGTTATGAGTGACAGGAAATAAAGTCTTTTTTGTGTCTTTTTGTAAAAAATAAAACACTAGAAAAATAAATTGAATATTGTTGACCTACAGAATAAAGTTGCCATGTAATTTTTACTGTACAGTTAAGGCTGTATAAATTAAACCCCAAAAACAATGCAAGAACTACATTTTTTTTCTTTCCACCCACAAAATTAATTTGTTAATCCCTTTCTTTTTGACTTTTTGGGGTTTTCGTTTAAATGGAAACTTTTTTTCCCTTTAATGTTGGGGGGTTTTTAGATGGGTAGGTGTGCATGCTTTATATTACACAGCACCCCTATATATACACATCCTGTTCGTATGGGGTGGTACCACACCCCAAATAATTACCAAAGTTTTTACTGCTCCAAAACTGTAGAAACTTTGTGAATACTATTAATGTACATGTAGAAGGTGAAAATGAAGTGTTGTGAATTTCACAAGAAACCCATATAGACTGTGTGATGTCCTCTTTATGGGCTATCTTACTGACTCAAGACTTTAGAGACTTAGATATTATACTGTATATCTATCATACACCTCTGTTACTACTGTTAGATTGCTGGTGTAAACTGTAACACTGGTACTTTAGTATTTACATTAATGTATGTTGCTGTGGTTTCTGTGTGGTTGGCAACATGAAGGTAGGGAATTCCAGCCTTGTATGCCTGGTTGTTAAGAAGTCAGTAGGGGCTAGTGCAGGGAGTCCCATAGCTTGAGCTGATTAGTAAACTTGTGGTCATGTCAGCATTTTGTCAACAAGTCCCTATTCTTGTTTAAGCAGGAGGATCCAGTCCACACCATGTCCTCCTGAAGATTCTATCTCCACCTTAACCCAAAAGATGACCAACTAGAGGTCCAACCAGTCCTCTCCAGCACTGCAGCCTTAGATGCAACAGACTGTGGCCCTGATGTTGAAGGAGGTGAATGAGAGTGGTATACAGATAGTATTGGATTGGGGTGCCTAGGACCCATCTGTGGAATGTTATTCTGGGGGCCCACTGTACAGCTGATGTACATGTCTCTTATCCTCTCCCTGTTGCAATTATTGTGGCATCATAAGCTCAAGACAGGCAGTCACCATTAAGCCTCTTGCTGTACCACAACTGTAGTTTATCACCCTGTACACCTGGGGTTAAAATGACAGTTTGTACCCTCTGTCATATATGTCTTTTTATTTTAGTTGTGTCTGAGTAATATAAAGAATTGTTGCAACTGTTGATTTATCCTCCGTTCATCAATGAAATAGGCATAGATGGTACTGTCTTCCTGTATCGTGGATTTCTACCTCTGTAAAGGTAAAGTCAGACATTAACCAGGTAGTGAGTTTTTGGGTCCTACATTTACCATATATTTTTTGCTGGGTTTTGCAAGTATTCTTATATAATACCCTGGATATACTATCTCAACTAACACACCATGCTTCCTGCCCTTCATCTCCCAGCTCTCTCTTATTAGATTGCTCTATTATTACCACTGAATATTGGAACTATTGGAAGTATTGGTTACGCCATATACAACATATAAGTGCATAAACAATTCAAGACTACCCCGTAACCGTCATAAGGGCCCCATACAGTCAAAGTGTCTGCCCCTCCACCTCAGAAAAAAAAATTGTGGGATAAAGAGGGACAAAATTCTATTCTGGCTTTTTTTTTAGTTTACTGTGTGATTATAGTGACCTCTCTTGGGTATTTGTACAAGTGATCACTAGTATAATATACTACACTACTTATGTATTGCAGTACACTGTCATTCTATTAATCTCCTCGTACATCCTGTCTCTGTGTTACAGGTAGGTAACACAGGTAGGCTAGGTAAGTAAACCATCCTGCAGCAGTTTCTGTGGATGAAAAATCTTTGACAGAAAGTTCTGCAGAAGACAAACCGAACAGGAATGCAAAGAGTTAAATCTGAAGTTAAATCTGTTACGAAAACTATGTGCCCCCCTTAGCCAACTATAGCATATCTTGTAACCCTCCCGATTTCAGCAGGACATTCCCAATTTCTGAACAATATCATTTTTCCCCGGAATGACTGGGAGGAGTCCCAATTTTCACCCATAAGTCCTGGGGTCCCTGATGTCACTGGCTGCAGGGGATAGCCTCAAACCTGCAGCTAGAATATACAGTCTTTCCTTGTAAGTTGTAAAGGCTGAATGCATCGCTGTCTCATCTTGAAAAAGTTGAATGAGCAGTACAGTACTGTCTCCCTGTCTCTTTGTGTAAATGCTGAAGGCACAGAGAGTAGTGTCTCTCCTGGTATATGCGGTACTGACATTTGTAAAACATGCAGCATAATCTGTCAGCATCATGAGGTAGAATAGTTTTTTTTTTTTTTTTACAATACATTGGGTTACATAAGGTAGGTGGGTGGTGAATGGAATTAAACCAAATAAGCACGGATTATTTAAAAAAATCGGATCTGTTTGTTGACAACTTCCTTGGAGTGCTAGAAAGTCAATTATTCAGTGCACAAAAAGTAATAAACATGTATTAAAAGTTGGTACGCCAAATCCAAAGTGTGAATAACACCAAAGAGGACTAACCTAAAAGCTTGCCGCTGTGGGTATACGAACAACTCCCTTATATAACACCGATTGCTCTCAGCTGCACGGATCCAAAGCCTTCGACCCAGAGGCTTGAGTACTTGAGCACTTTCTCATAAGAGGACGGATCCAGCATACAGGTGTGTCTGTAAAAAAAAATTCTTTATTAGAACAATTACATATTCAGTACAGGGGACAAAAGTGACAGTATGTAGCCACTACACGTGGCAGACGCGTTTCGGGCTTGTTAGCCCTTGTTTACAGCTAGCAAGCACGAAAAAACGTCTGCCACGTGTAGTGGCTATATCCTGTCACTTTTGTCCCCTGTACTGAATATGTAATTGTTCTAATAAAGAATTTTTTTACCGACACACCTGTATGCTGGATCCGTCCTCTTATGAGAAAGTGTTCAAGTTAAAAGTTGGTAGATATTATTTACGGAGTCCATACTAATCTGTGCTAAAGGGGTACGTGGTGTTGTGGTAAAAATCACATCAAAACTGCACCTCAAAAAATGCATTTTTACAGCAATTTGCTATAGTTTTGTGATGCAGTAATAAGTTATGTGTTTTTAACAGTTAAAACAAGTACATAAAAATGAACTGCATTGCAAAACTGTGGCAAATCGTGGTAAAAACAAATATTTTGTGCAGAACGGGGCTAATGTATACAATTATATCTCTGCAATGCACCTGATGACATTTCTGACAAGTAAAACAAGGCAAAGCAGGCCATATTTTGGCTCCATCAGACATAAAAAAAACACTGGTATACAATTCACACAAAAAAAAAAAAAAACTACATGTCCATAGGAAAATACATCCTCCCTTATTGCACAGCATACTTCCTAATGGGGCTACTATGATGCTCTCATTAGAAAGGGAAATGTTGGAGGTCTATCTAGAGAGGCTTTGTGTTAGTTAAAAATATACTGGGTGATAAATAGCCTTGTTTCTAGAGTTTTCCAAAAACATCTGTTTGGTTATAAGCCCCAGCTAAATGCGGCGTGATCAAATCGTCTTTCAGAAGGTATAATACATTTTTGTAGTTCACCTGCAGGCAACAGGATAAAAAAAATGAAACAGAACAGTCTTTTTTCTTTCCTTCCCTCTCTTCTTAGCCAAGCAAGTCCTGACCATAGAGAATGAATGGCTTTAGAACACTGTCCAGACAGCAAAATCAATGCTTCATATCAAGAGGCTGCAGGGGTTATGCTGCGATGCTCGTGTCAACAAGGCTACAGGTTCCCTGAAAACTCCACAGCCATTTCCCTATAGGTGCCTGGAACCAGCAGAGTATGTAACGGAGCGATCTTAACCCTGTCACTGCCAGAACGTCCTGGTACCAACAGAATTTGTAGCACTCTGGAACCATCATTGACAGATGACTTATGCAAAGACCCCTTCATCTAAATGTACAATTTTGTTCTATTAATGCACCTCGGATTTTCTGGTGTTTTTTAATTGTACACCTTCAACTCTTTGCTAATGAAAATCCGAGGCTGTCAGAGTTCCACCTATGTCACTAATAGCACTATATTTTATGATTACATTGGTAATAATATACCTGTACCAATACCTCCATATAAAAAATGTCCCTGTTGCTTGATTTTCAAGATCTCTCCTTAAATAAATTCATTAGAACCTTTTTTTTTTACCTAATGACCTAACATACATGCAGATACCAACATTATGCAGAATATGACAGAGTCCACATAGTAAAAAGAAGCAGAAAAACCTTAATAGTAGAAGTGATGTTATATAGTGCAAGCAGTCTAGCATAGCGCTACCTGGAGGATCTACCTACATATAAATCAGAAGTTTTGTGTCACCGTTATGGGTTAAATCTATATTGTTTAGAAAGGAGGTTACGTCCTCCTTCAATGTCAAATGCAGCCTTGAGAGCTGGTCCCTTTAGAGTTATATCAGTGAAATAATAAGTGCATTGTACACTTGGCTTAGTGCGTTGATGGCTTTTTCTATATTTTCATTTCTTATATGTTTATGCTTTTTAATAATGATAATTTTATACCGCAATATATTCATAAACTTAATCCTAGTGTCCAATACAGTAGACGTCTTAAACTGTGCATTTAGAATAAAGAGATCATGTCAATTTGTTCACGGCCAAGTCACTTACAGTTTTAACAAGTGCACATTAAATGGGTTTACAAACTGGAAAGCTGAAAATCTGATTTTACAACACCAAGTTAATTTATTTTAATTAGACTTAATACAGCAATGAGCAGGATGTGGAAGCAATGTGCTACAAAGTGTTCAGCTGGTTTTGGTACGGAGGCACGTGGAATGTACAGTAAGAGTTCCTCCATTTATAAGGCTAGCAATATATCTGTCAAACTTATCTTTGCTTCATCTGTATGTTGACAATAATGTTTTTCGTCTATCGTTTTTTTAAGACCTGACATACAAATTGTTAGTTCATGCCAAAGACAGCTTTTTAGCTTATTTTCTGAGCTTTTATGATGCAACCTACCACATTTTTGTCATATTAAGACTTATAAGGGTGATCCCCACTTAGCTACACTGAGCTCTGTCATATACTACATGGCTCGCATGCAATACTATAAGTATATATGATCAATCAAGACATTGCGCTGAAAGTGAGGTCAGACCAAGAGTGCAGCCAGACAAGAAGAATCATGGAGTGGTACATTAAGTTAACACTTACAAAACAGTTAAAAACTCTAACACCAACTTCAGGTTATGGTTACAGTTAGGGTTATGGTCAGAGTAAAAAAAATTGGGTTTGGGACGTCCCAAACCTGAATCTTGTTCACAGATTTGACTGAACCAATGTTGAACCAAACAGGGACAAGTTGAGGAAACACTATCTATGTCGATCAACTAATTGTTGAGCTAGCTTCTTTTGTAAACTACTGTAGTCTTGATGAGAAAACACATTTAAGCAAGGATTTATAAATACTAGCAACACATACTTGCCAACCTTTTATATTGTAATTCCAGGTGATGTTATTAAGGCCCTGGGGATGGTCCTGATCCACCCAGAAATACATCATTTTGCGCATCAGTTTCTTACAGTCTTCTTAAAGAATCAAAAGGGTTGGCCAAATCCTCTTCTCATTTTCTCCAGTGGTTACCCCACCACTGGCTTGGTTCTTCTTTGCCTCTATAGAGGCCACACACGCTGGCCCTCATGCAGTTTAAAGATCCAGTGTGTATTGCTGTTTGCTTCCTTTGTCTATGTCTGTTAATATAATTCATTCATTGCCTGAGGAACAGTATCCTTATATTAAAGGAGAGTTCCCTCAAAGCAAAGTCTAGTGGCATCTCTCTGCTAGATGCAAGCTGACCATGCATGGGAGTCAGGAGGGCAGCACTTGTCACCGTACTCCTCATTCACTTCTATGGCAACTCCCAAATTTAGCAGAGCACACAAACTATATTTGGAACATCTATAGAAGTGAATGAGGAGGGTGGCCACAAGTGCCACCCTCCTCGTTCTCATGCATGGTCGGCTTGCAGCTAGCTGAGAGCTGACCGTGCCACCAGACTATGCTTTGTGGGAACACCAATGACCTGATCATTCTTCTTGTCTGCTGCTTGTCCTGACCTTTTGCTAGTTAACAATTTGCTAGTTAACAAAATTATGTTAACACAACATAATTTTGAAATGTAAAGGTATGCTTCAAAATATACCTGATTAGAGGTGTATTTTTAAGTGTATTTTTTGAAACGTATGGAGCGTATTTTGAGGCATTTATGGGCCAAAATACGCTTCACCATTGTTTCTATGGGGATTTCACTCACGTAAACTCCTCAAGAATTGACAAGGCACTTAAATTTACGGTAGTGAAATCGTCTTAAATATGTGTCGCAAATATGCTTGTAAAATATGCATAGTTTGAACGATGCTGTGTATTTTACATCGGAATCAATGCGAGCTGCATAAAACATTGTTTGAAGCTTATTTTGGGGCATATTTCAGAGCAACATACGCACCAAAATAAGAGTCAAATTACGTCATGTGAAGATACCCTAACAAGTAAACTCTGTCTTCTCTGACCTATGGCCTATTTTCTAATTTGACTTAAAGGGGTTGTCCACTTTATATTGTTTTTATTTATCATGTATTTAATAGAAAAACCCACAATCTTCTAATAGACATGTATTAAAAATTCTGCTTCTATACCTCTTTAATTCTAATACAAGGCTCCTATCTAGAAAAAAATTGTTTAGCCCTGTCCCTAGTAAAAAGCTTCCATGGACTAACTGTATTATTTTTTAATAAATAAAAACAATATAAAGTGGACAACCTCTTAAATTCTGCTTGCCTACCATGGCCTGTGTGACCACGTCTTCTACCTGACCCCACTGCATAGGAGACTACCCTCAGGGTAGTGACCTGGAACTCCCCTAAAGCGAAGTCCAGATCCTTGTATGGGTTTGGAAGGGGCTCCTTGGACACCACTCTTCAGTTTAACCTTTTGCCAATTAGATAGTAATCTATTGGATTAACCTCTGTCTACAGGTAACCCTTGTTGCATTCATAGAGCTGCCTAGGGTGTAAACAAGCAATCCCCTGCCTAACCCTTCACGGTTACGTGCATACTTTAACAGGATTTCATTTTAAAGTGTGAACACATCTAGTGCCCCATTAGTTCTACAATCCTGGAGCAGCTCTTTAAATGACAAAGATCATTTTTATTTAATTCCCACAATGGCCACCTCCAGCGAGTAGAAAGAATAGGAATACTTTAAGTATCTCTAAGTTGCCTTTACTTTCTGTTGTCTTTAGTAATATGGCACCGGGGGGCCGAAAATGCTAGAGGCTACACTGAGCATTGCTCACGCCGAGCGATCGGATGAAAAGGCAGAGCAAATGTAATTTGTTTTCAATGGCTGTTTCAAAAGAATAATTGTGGTGACATTGCAAGATCAATATTATAGATTTTTGTTTTCAAGTACACTGTATGTGTGGTGCTAAGGGGAGGTAGGAAATATTACACTGCAGTGTGAATAAAATAAAAATGGATTGAGGTCTGTGGGTATTCACAGGCTGGTAGCCATCATGGCTTTGGTACATCATTGATGGGATTACAGCGCTTGTCTTCTGGGTTGGTATTTCATTGCTAGTGTGTGGCAGTCTGTGGATTCTGACCCCCCGCCCTCGTCCTTGAGGGATATGTTTCCTGTGCTCGTTTACACTAAAATCAATTCTCTAGAATTTCACAACTTTTTCTCTGCCTGAAGCTGTGAAAGAAAAGCCCTGTGGCTGCTTCCCTTCCAGGCAGGAAATAGGCAAGCAACCTTTGGCTTTTAGCCCAAAACAAGATCCTGTGGTCACCGTTTCATCAGCATAGTCTGTCTGTAACATAATGTAATGTTTGAAACATTTGGAATTAATATTAGGGAACTATGAACAATTGCACTCCAATTATAACCCTATAGTGTAGGACCATTCAATGTGATAATGGTTCTAGTGGTTTATCTGAAAACTACAACTCTCAGCATTCTCTAAAAGCCATTGATGGGAGTTGAAGTTTTACAATGGCTGGTGGACATTAAAGGGGTTGTATCATTTCATTGAATGGTCTTCAGAATAAGGGGACAGTGAAAACAAGCAACTTTGCAATTGGATGTCATTAGCAAAGCTGTCTTGTTATCACAGGATCCCTTATCTTCTGTTTCTGTTTACACTGATCTCTAGTCCTGGCTGGATCCCTCCTCCTTGCATTTCACTAGCTGAGAGCTCATTTACATTCTGTTCGGCCTCCGGTCTGCTGCATTCCTGCCTCTCACTCAAAGTAAGGGACTGGCACATTTTCACTCTGCTCAGCCAGAAGAAACAGCATAACACTGCAGGGCTTCTACACTCAGAAAACAGCACAATTGAGCGACTGTGCCTAAACATAGAAGGAGCATTAGGGGCCGATTGCATTTCACTCTGCACAGCTCTGGAGGAGTTTATACAAGACTGGATTCAATCGTAACATGAATGCAAGCCTGTGGTATGTAAACAGCTCTTACAAAATAGGACTGCATAGGGAGAGACACAGTGACATGTGGAGGGGGGGGGGGGGACACACGGTGTCAGCATGAACAGTGAAGGGGAAACACCCAGCTGGGAGGGGAAGAAATGCCCCTGGATTTGAGCTGAGAAGCTGGAGAGCACAATGGAACAAACAAACTGATGAAGCGATACATCCCCTTTATTACACAGAATACAAGTTGCAGCAAGACAGCACCAGTGTTTTTGCAACTACAGTAACACAGTTTTACGGTATTCTGTGTTACCTTTACAGCATAATTACAGGTAATTATACATAGACTCCAAGAAAGGGGTCAATATTATTCCCATATTCATCAGTGGTGATATACGTGGGGGTCTTTGTGATCAGATGTGCACGCACCATCTACAGCAGCATTTGGCTGTAATGTACAGCTGGGCTCCTGCTGCAGTGACCAGGAATGGAACTATCTCCGACCCCAGCCACTTAACCCTCTTGGTGCCGCAGTCTGTAGTGTCTGCTGCATGGTTACTATGGCAGCCTGAGGACAAATACTGGCCTCTGGATCTGCCACATACAGGAGTCTATTAAAGTCTAATGGACTGCCTGTCACAGATACAGTATAGTACATAGCAATACAGTAATGTATGGACTTTTATTATTAAAGAGATCAAGCGAACGCAAAGCCTGATCCCATATTGCAGGTATAAAAAAAGTAAAAAGAAAGTATATGAAAAATGTTTAAACAAATAAAAAAAATTTAAAAAATCCCTGATTCCCACTTTATTTTATTACAAAAAAGTTACATGCAATAGGTATGGCTGCGACCGTAACGATCCAATCTATAAAATTACTGTGTTATTTAATTCAGACAATGAATTCCGCCCAAAAAATAATAATATAAAAGTCATGTCAGAATTCCTTTATTTCCATCCAACCTCAAAAATAACAGAATCAAAAGTGATGAAAAACTCTTCACTTATGCGCAAATAAAAAGGTTATACAGCTCGACTAAAAAATGAAAAAAAGATTTATAAATGATAAAACTATGATTTAAGTGGCAATTATGATTAACTGTTTAAGGAGGAGCCTGTAAAAAGTGGGGGTGTGGTCTGTTAAAAGAGGAAGAGAAATCAGGGACATTGCAGCAAAAAATCTAGCTATGCCATTGACTCTACGGTCCAATTCATATTGAATTTTTTAGGCTCAGGATCCATTATGACACGAACTTGACCCTGCAGATCCCATTAACGTTTGGGGTCTATTAGGTTTCCATCATGATTCCAGTTACACTATTCACAAAAAGTTTGGGATATTTGACTTTTGGTTGAAATTTCAGTATAAACATAAATTTTCTTTTTTAAATGAACTAACTGAAACCATCTCTTACCTTTAGAATGCACACGTCCAACTGTTCAGTGTTTCAGTACTTTTTGCACAACTCGCTGATCTTTAACAAGGAGCTTAATGGCACAATTCACAACAAGTGTTTGATCCCTGAATCACCCAATAAATTTAGGGTATCAATTTGAATTGGGATATAAATATTCCTCCTCATCTTGCTGTTCAATTTTGACCAGGGGCGTTGCTAGGGTCCCAAAACATCCGGGGCCCTCTGTGTTATATGTTTTGCTCTGTAAGGCTGGGTTCACACGCCATTTTTAACGGCCCATTGTGAGCTGTGACATGGATTTTTACAGAGAAAAAACTTATATCCCTGTCACTAATTGTATGCCTAATTCAATAAGGGGAAAATTCACATTCACATTAGCTCACTGTGAATGTGCAGACAATGTGCAGCCAATTACAGGTCACTACCGTGGTCTGTAATTCGCTGCACAAGGAACTGTTGCGACACTTAAATTAGTGCATTCACAAGGTAAATATTTTATTTTTAAATCATCCCTTTATGGACTGACAAACTACAAGTAGTTTTGAAACCCCCCTGTAAGGCCTGGTTCACATCTGCCTCAGAGGTTTTTTGCTGTGGATCCATCAGATCTCTGCCACAGTGTTTGTTGTTGAGACAGAAAAAATCCACAGCAACTATTTCTTCCTTCTCAACTACAGACACCACAGCAGAAACCTGACGGACCCACTGTAAATAATAGGACCCGTTGGACGCCGTGGGTGTCTGCAGTGAACAGATCCCCCTGGCTTTAGTTTTTCACCTCTGTGCCGGAGGTTCCAATCAGAACCTCTGATGCAGAGGTTTATCAGGCCTAAAGTAGACATATATTTTAGCACAAACATTTTTCTGATCTGCAGAATATAGATAATATGTCATTTATATCACACAATGAACTCCAGAACAACTAAAACTCCTAAAAAATTGCACAGTTGTGTTTTTTTCATAATTCCAACAAATAATTTTTATTTTATATACAGTGCATTCTGTGGTACCATCAAAAATACAACTCGTTCCAGAAAAAGGCTCTCACAAGGCAAAGTAAGAAAAGCTTTCTAACCTGGACAAAATAGCGCTACTGACCGCACTGTTCTGTCCAGCACAGAAAGCATTTACAAAACAGAACACACACAGTCCAAAAGTGACCACGTTTGTGCTGCTGTCCCCTATGGACACATTGTGGGATCTGTTGGGATATGTTTTTCCCATATTTTCACATATCCCAACAGAGGTCCCAAAAGGGGCCACAGCACAGTGTGACCCAAAACTAAAAGAATAAAGACCTGACTGCTCTGTATATGGTGGAGGGGTCACCCTGCCCTGCAGGATGAGGACAACTCTGCACTGTATATTGGGGAATTTCCCTATGGAGGGCACAGAGGGGATACCACAGCAGGAGGCAGAAAAACTGTGGGAGAAAGCAGGTACAATCCTCTGATGTCCAGCAGCTGCTGACCGCTTATCTCCTGCTCACCTGAACCACTGCTTCATGCTCTCCATGGTGACATAGCTGCTGCCGGCAGTGATGTGAGGGCTTCTCGTGGCCCACCTCCTCCCTCCAGCCTCTCCTCTCCATGCCTCTAGCATTGTACAGAGGGGAGGGGGGGAGGAGGAAGCCGGCACAGGACAAATAGTTTTGCTGCCTGCTCCCCGGCCCCTCACCCATCAATCACACTGTGAGAACGGGCATCACAGTGTAGCTACCGGGCGGGCGGCCCCTGCTTTCAGTGATGACGCTGCCCCTGCGCTGCTTCTGATTAAAATGCCCCGGGCAGCCGTTCGGCTGCAGGAGATTTACCAGCTGTCACAGGGGTCCAGTAAACTTCCCCTATTTGCGGGAGGCTCGCGGACGTTCCGGGACAGTTGGTAAGTTTGAGATTCGGGGCACAGGCTGTTTCATTCGGGGCTTGTTCCCCGAATAAAACAGCCTAGCAAAGCCCCTGATTTTGACATCAAGAGACCAGGACAACACCTTACAATTGATTAACAGTACCTTGCCATTGTGAGGCTTCAAGCAGGATACTCTCAGACGGAAGCGGCCACTGAGCTTAGAGTGTCACAGAGTGCCATCAGCAGGTTGCTACAGAGATACAGAAAGATTGCCGGTCATCTAGCGCATAGACCATTCTAATGTAAATGGTTATGAATAGTCTGACGTGACACTTGGGTGCTTCTCATTGCCCTTAAACATGCCTTTAGTTGTTTGGCATTTATCATCCTGTTTTGTAGGGCATTGTTTAAAATGAAGCGGTCATCAGTGTGTGATGTAACCAAAGGACATCTTTGCCTTCTGTGACTCTTACAGTCTCTCTGTATATTGGTTGCAACCTGCTGATGACATTCTGTGACACTCTAAGCTTATTGGCCACTTCCGTCTGAGAGCATCTTGCTTGAAGCCTCACAATAGCGCGGTACTGTTAATCAATTGTAAGGTGTTGTCTTGGTGTCATAATATCAGAATAGTATGATGAGAAGGACTGTTTAAATCACAATTCAAATTGATACACTAAATTTATTGACATGATTCTGTTGTGAATTTTGCCATTAAGCTCCTTGTGAAATCAGCAAGTTAAACAAAAAAAAAACAAAAAAAACCTGAACCATTGAATAGTTGGAGATGTGCATTCTAAAGTTAAGAGATGGTCTCGTTTAGTTCATTTAAAAAAATGTTCAAGAAATGTTATGTTCATCCTGAAATTTCAACCAGAAGCCAAATATCCCTGACTTTTTGTTAGTAGTGTATTTAATTAGGATAGGTAACTAATGCATCATGCTATGCTCTTTTTTCCATCATTTTTGACAGGATCTACCACAGTGATCTCTAATTGAACCTCCAATGCAGATGTTAATCATGCTTAAAGGTGTTTTCTCTACAATGATGATCTTTTAACATGTACAGACATATAATTTAAAACTTTTCTAAATACATTGCCTTGTTGATTCTTCTTTGGTCATGAGTTAAAGAAGATTTTATCTCTTCTGAGAGTACCCAATTTTCTCTGGTTATTGACCATCTCTCCCCACCTTTCCCTGCTCTCTTATCTCTAATTGCTCTAAGCTGCTGTCAATCCGACCATGGTGAGTCACTCCTGCAGAGTCTTATCTCCAGTAATGGAATTTATTTACTTAAAGGGGTTATCTCACCAAGCAGTTTCTCAGAGCCACAGGCAACTTCAGAATCACTCTTTCTCCCTCTTTCTGGTTGGGCTGTGGATGGTTCTATAGCAGGGATTAGCATTTCAGCTCTGTATTCCCTGCTCTTCTAATTACACTGACATGAGTACAGGAGATGTAATCTATAGTGCAGAGAATTTCAGAGCTCAAAGTAAACAATGTGAAGTAATTAATCTCCTTTGTTAGCGATAACACAATCGGTTCTCTTGTCCACGTCCTGTGTTTCAACCTGTGTGACGTCACTCCCTGCAGAGAGAGAAAACCTGTGTGCTCTCAGAGCAGATAAAATAATTTTTATCTCCTTTGTCAGGGAAAAATCAAAAGAGGACTGTATTTGGAAAAGTCTTGATTTAACGTTCCATACATGTTGAAAGCTAATCTTTGTAGTACGACAACCCCTATAATTAAATGAAAAGCTATAACTCTTCAGAGCTCTGTAGCCTTGTGTAACACAATTTAAATCTCTTGCACTCGCCAGCGTAACAGAATCGACTAGGAACAGCAGAGGTGATGTGTCACTGCTATAAACTTGCCCACAGCCTGAACAACATGTGTCAGTCTAAAGCTGGCTGTGGCTCTGTGAAACTGCATGGTGATAAAACCCTTTAACTGTAGCATTTCCTCATTATAATTGTATCTAAAGGTTAAAAGACTCTACTGTGGGGGATATGAATGATGACCATTGTTTTATAGGCTAGTCTTATTAAAAAAAGCACAGGAGTAAGATGTAAAACATATGTAAAAGAGAAACATGTACCGCACAGCCTTGCTATATGTTGACCTATTGCTTCTCAGCATAATTTTTTACAAAAATGAACAGGAGGGTCTTAGTATACTTTTTGATCAAATGGTATAAGCCCACTTTCCACTTCACGGCGACCTCTTCTGGCGGCAGTAGTGCTGTTGGATCACTGGGCTGTGCACCTCATAGGTGCGGCTTTTGCTGTGGCGGTGGCCGCCATGCAGTGTTACCCCCATTAGTGTAGGGACCCACTTTAAAGAGGTCGCCATGAAGTGGCAGGTTGGCCTATACCGTTTGATCAAAAAGTATACTAAGAACCTTCTGTTCATTTTTAAAAAAAATTTGCTGAGAAGCAATAGGTCAACGTACAGCAAGGATGTGCGGTCCATGTTACACTGATACGCGCGTACTCCCGGGGCACGGAGGGGCCGGAAGCCCGCCAGCCCCATTGACATTCATTACTCACGGCACCTAATCGCCGCAAGTTATTGACATGTCACTTATTTCCCCACACGTACAATACGATCGTAGTGTACGAGCGGAGAGAGGAGGCGTAATTCATAGTTCTCTGTGAGAACTATGGATTACCGTAATTTCGGCGCACATCTGGCCCGTATTACAGCGCAAATGTGTGCTGAAATTACCCCATGTGAACATATCCTAAGCGTTAATGCCCTATTTTTTCAGTCTGCTTGCAGGGAGTCCAGGAGAGGTAAGCAGTGTCAACCTTTCCTTTTTTGTTGTTGGTGCTGTGTGGTGGCCATTGCTGCTGTGGGGCTATGCTTGTGTGGTGGTGCAGCCCAGAGCCGGGGGGCTAAGTTGGGCAGCAGTGGTTCTGTTAGACCACTGAGTTGTGCCCCTCACTGGTGTGGCTTTTGCTGCGACAGTGGTCACTATGCAATGCCTCCCCCTTTAGTGTAGGTACCCACCTTAAAGAGGTCGCTGTGAAGTGGCGAGTGGGCCTATACCGTTTGATCAAAAAGTATGCTAAGAACCTCCTATTCATTTTTGTAAAACAATTTTGCTGAGAAGCAATAGATCAACGTATAGCAGGATTTGTGGTCCATGTTTCTCTTTTACATATGTGTTACAGAAGTAAGATGTGCCAAATAGATTTGAAGACATATACCATTTAATAAATTGAGTGCTTCTTTGACTGCCCATGTGCTTTATAATGAACTGTACTAACTATGAACTGGTGTAGATTTCTGCTACAACACCAACTAATTTCTGGGGCAGATTATAATAAATCTGTTGTAGTTCGGAAGGTCGTACCCACTTCTGTTAAGCTCTGGCCCAAAAGTGACAAAATATTGCACATTATTCAACTACTTGCTTTTTTTTCCCTGCCTCTAAAGTAAAATTTTTTTAAAAATTTCATGTTCCTATTGTCTTAGCACCAGTACATAAATATGAGCCTAAGAGAAGAGGGATTCCCGCCTATCAGTTTCACGCATATACGTTTGTCACCAAGCAGCAGCCACAGACGCTTTTAAAAAATGAAAAGTATTAACATAATGTCCTAGAGAATGTGGCCGTCTCTAAAGGGAAAGGGCTGAAAAAAAGAGGGGGTGAATCTTTAAAAACACCATAAAAAAATAATAAATAAAACCCATAGACTATAAACAAAAGCTGAATTTTGCCGCAATATAAATAAAAAAATTTTGGTAAATCAGCTGTTCGCTGAGCAGATTTAGATGTACAATGAAACAAGACTTTTTTCCTTCACACACTTAATAAAATGTTTTTTTAAGTGCACCATATTTCAAAAAAAAAATAATTTTAAAAATTTAACATGTTCAAATGCCCCCCCCAAATTATTGCTTTTTCAACATTCCTTAAGACTTGGCCCAAATTTTTCATTGTCCCTTTTAGAATTTTTGGTAATATTTGGTTTGTTATAAATACATTCCCCAAATTTTGTTATACGATAATTGAGTAGAGGGAATAAAATATAAAAAATATAATAAAACACATATATACATATATATACATTCACAATCTGAAAACCCAAATTTGATTTAATGAAAATTTAATAATAAATCCCCACTGATAACACACAGACAATATTTTCGGAAACAAAGAACGAAGCTTTATTTGATCTGGACGCAAAAAAATTTCAAAAAAAACACTGTGAAAAAAATTTGGAATTTTTTTCCCACAGAAGAACGGGATGTTTTCTGAAATATTTGTCAACGTCTTTCAGGGAGAACGCCGGAGATTCATTATATCCATGCAGTTTCGATTGGATACAATTTTAAGCAATTGAGGGAGAAAATAAAAACATATTTGTAGCCGAGTTAATTTAACATTTTCCTTTCTCCCCTTAAATGAGGAATTTTCTTAGGAACAGTTAGCAGCGCTGGTGGCTTCAGATGGGGATAATTTTTTTGAAAGGCTTTCTTCCTTGGGGACCCCGAATCTTTAAACTTTCCTTTAAATGGCCTTTTTATGCAGCAAGATAATGGGTAGTTTGTGCACTTCTAAATCAGCCCTATTTTGTTAGGAATGTTGCAGTCAGGGGCACTTACAATTTATCAGGGGAAATGCAGAGCTTCTCTACGGGAGTCTGTTTAACAGGACATCATTTCTCGATAAGCTCTTGGTTGGGTCAACATGCAGCACTGCCCTTCACTATACCCCTGTTGATTCTGCCACACGGGAATGCTCTGATTTATTAAGATTACACAAGTCATGTCCTCCGCCTGACTGAATCCACAATGTGAAAATTTTCATTTTTTTCTTCTTGTAAGCAGAAGAAAATTTAGAAGGTTATTTGAAAACCTTCACAAAAGGGTCCCAACTAGTGGCCGCTACTGTTTAATCTGCTGCCATAGAAGAGACAAATTTCCTTCATCTTTGTAGAAGGTTGTCTACCGCAAATATCTGCTTAATGGAACCACAAAGGCTGTTTCTCTTACTGGTTAAAAAGAATGATAGACTCAATGGACCTTCAGCGACTCAGGCCAAAACTCCTTGTGGAGCCCTTCAATACTGCCAGAAGGTGACCACACACACTCACACCCAAAGAAAACAAAATCTCAACTATTTGGAACAGTTTGTAATAATCAGATTGACCAAGTCCAAACTATACGGTTATATGACAAATTCCACTCCTAGGGCAAAGGCACACTAAAAGGGAATTCCACTAGCTTGGAAATACCCCCTATATTGACCTTTCCTTGGTAATGGCCAGGGATACACCAGGCGTCTGGGAAACATTTTCTGGATTTTTCCCCCTGTTCCTCCAGTATGTGTAACTTTCAACTGTATCTGCATTCTCAAGATGTGAATACAGTAAAAAAAAACACATTAGAATATACCATTTACCATTTACTCTTATAGGGTATAGGCTCATTTAAGTTTCAAGCGTATGAGACACTGCATGTATGCTAAGCAAGGCAGCGGCCCGATGTAGCAGATGCAATAAAACAGTGCCACCTATGCCATTCAACTGACCTGCTGCATCATAGACTGAAGGCCTGAGATCTAAGTGAGGATAGAACTGACAGAAGGAGACCCTCGAAAATCTCAAATTAATGTAGTACTATTTGGTCCTTATATAATTGTTTTATTGCTAATGTTGGTTTTGGTATAATGGAATTTGTTTGGTTATAGTATAATGGTAATATATGTGCTATGTGCTAAGTTATTACTCTTTGGATAGTGGTATTATTTGGAAACTTTATTATTTAGAGTCACTATTCCATAACACATATGGACATACCAAAGATTATGTAGCAAATATAATTTGTTACAGCGCATAACCTCATTTTAGGACAACACCGAAGCCTTTAGAAAATCATTAAAAGGATGTTCAAACCATCCTGTTTCACAGAGCCACAGCCAGCTTTCAGGCGTGACGTCAAACAGGATTGAATTCCTAGCTGATCTTAAAGTGACATCACTGTTAGGGGTTTTATAAACGTAGTCACAAGGCTAAGACTTAAAAGTTAAAGTTTGTCAGTAACATAGATAAACAAGCTCGTCTACTACTAATAACGTTGATACAACCGCCGATCAAAAAACGGGACTAGTAACCATACAAAATATGAGTATAATGCAACATGTAAACACGCCAAACAAAAGTACTGCACGCGCCGCAATACGAGCTCATTGCGCCGCTGAAAGTACGTAATTTTAATAGCCCAATTACCACGTATAGGCTGAGGCACATCTGTGCCTTCAATACTTTAATATTGTATGACGCGTATACGCCTGAAAAGAAGTGACATGTCCCTTCTTTTCAGACAAGCAAGAAATTACAAAACAAAAAAACGTCTATGTAAACTGTATTTTTTGGGAATTTTTTGGGGGGAACTCAGCACATATTTCAAGCAAAATAACACCGGAATCAGCCCAAATAGACAAAAAAACGCGCAACCATTAAGAATCAGCAGGGAGTGACTCACCATGGTTGGACAAGGCAGCTTGGAGCAAGCAGAGAAGGATGGTTGGTAACATAGGGAAGCATGTAAACGAACAGTAGATAAAATCTCCTTTATCTCCCAAAAAAACAAAATCAGAAAAAGCAATTTAATTTTTTTAATTTTGCGTTTTTTTTTAAAAATTTTTCCAAAATTTTTCCCCCCTTGAAAAAAAACAAAATAAAATTTCTGTGCCAAGGGCACAAATAATTTCCCCTAAAAGTAAAGTTAAAGGGGTGTTTCTCACCAGCCCTTCAAAGCCAGCTTCCCTGGCTCCCCAACCCCTTCCCGTTCGGAAGCTGTTTTGGGGGGCTACTTTTCAGCTCATTTGGGGAACTAATGATTTAAAACCCCGTAAAGAAAGGGGAACACAAGCCCCGGCTACATGGGAATTTTTATAACAGTTTCAGGAAAATAATGACCCAAAAGGGGGTTTACACACCCCTCCCCCTAGGGAAAAAAACTGAATTTATAAAAAACTGCACCCTAAAGAGAAAAACCAATTTTTTTTTCCCCCGGAAAGGGGGCAAAATTAACGTTCGGTGAGCCTGCCCATCCGGGAAAAACCCTTGGGTTTGGGCGACACCCCCCTTTGGACTGGAAAAGACCCCCTTTTGACTGCAGAAAACCCAAAAGATTTTTCCTCACTGAATTCCCCCGCATTTTCGAGGGTGGCCTGGTTTTAGTTGTCTTCCCGCGGAAACACACTATTGAACCTACCCTTTAGGGGGAAATCCCCGTAGGAACTATGCGGTTTCCCCAAATTCCCCACCCTAGCCTTTCCCACTGTCTTTTTAAAAACACCACTCCCCTGAAACCCCCATTCAAAAAGGTCCCCCGATTTAACAGAGTAAAGGACGCCCCTTTCAGCTTTGAAATCTTTTCCCTCTTTCCTTTAGTTAAACTTAATTTATCTGGCCCACTCGCATTGACTGCTTTTCTCGAAAAGACCCCAGGGGCTCTGCCAGGGGTGTTTCCTTTGGCCCCAACCTCGCCGTCTACCCCGTCCCGGCTCCTGGGGTTTTTTCCAAAGACTTTCCCCTGCCCCCAACCACAGGTTTTCCCCCCGAAGGGAAACCCAAAGCAAAGGGGGACCGGGGTTTAACCCTTTCCAGTTAAGGAGCTGTCCCGCCGCAAAGGGTTGGGGAAAACTTTTCCTCTACTGTGGGAAGTCTGGAAACCCTTTCCCCTAGGGACCCGTCCGCCCGCGTCCTCAGCATTTTGGGGAAAAATTTGCCCCAGGGTTTCCTGGGGGGAGGCGTCCCCAGGGGCTCAAATTTATCCCCTCCAACGAATGATGTTGCCAGAAAAGGTAAAAGAAAGGGTTTCTAGTTCCCATCTCTTCCCTGTTCCTCCATCCTTTGGGCTCCGGCCCGCTGGGAACCCTTCCCTTCTTTCCTTTCCTTGGTGGACTTACGCTTTGCCAAATGACCGCCTGGGGAACCCTTGCTTTTTCCTTCCCCTCAGTGGGGAGCTTCTTAGGGGACTCCCTTCAGTTTTATAAAAAGGCCAAAGAAACCCCCCGTGGGGGGGGTTTTTTGCACAAGGAAAAGATTTCTTTTTTACTTTCCTTTCCTCGCGCCCTTTCCCCGGGGATCCTGTTGGGGTTTTCCCTGGCTGAAAAATCACCCCCTACGCTTGAATTTGGGAAAACAAGGGGAAGTCCTGGTTTTTGGGGATTCCGGGGTGGGCCCGGACCCCCTTTTTGGGGGCACCACCCCGGGGTTTTCCCCCTCTCCTCCCCAGGTTCCCCGTCAAGCCTTTTCCAGGTCTGCCAGCGGGGTACCCGGATTTTTGGGGGTTGGGAAATTTAATAGAAACAAAGGCCCGAAAAAAAAAAAAGCTGCTGCCCCATCGGCCGTATTACTTTTCCCAAAATTTAAAACCCCCTCCCCCGAAAAAAGTCCCCCACGGAGTAGGGTCTACCCGCTGGGCCGTTTCCCGACCCCTCAGGCCATGTTGGCCCTAAAATTTAGGAGAATTTATTGAAATGCTTTCCCTACGCCAAAATTAAAACCCCCTCCACCGGTGCTTGGGGTTTTTTTTTTCGCGAGAAAAAAGACGGCTCTCTTTCGTCCGGGGTATTTTAATTTTTAAAGGGCTAAACAAGATCAAAGGGTTTAAGAAAACGCTACCCCCTTTCCCAAACCCCTTTATCTCTGAGCTCCTTTTTTATCGTTTTCCGGGGGGCCAAGGGTTTTTCCAAATTGGACCTACAAGGGGCCTATAACCTCATCAGAATTAGAGAGGGGGAACGTGGGAAAAAAAGGGCCCTTTAAAAAAAACCCTTTATGGGGATTTTTGAGTATCTTAAAGAACCCTTGTGGGCTTAAATTTCAACCCCCAGCCGTATTTTAGGAGTTCTTCAATGCGTTTTTCCCGGGACCTTTTCTGGGAAAACTATGATGACGATTTCTTTTACTAGTCATCGGGGCGAAGTCATATTGGGGAATTATCAATAAGATTTTCCATAGTCGAATTTTAAAAGGGTTAAACGCCCATGACCATTAAAAAGTCTAATGGGAAAAGGAACAACACTCTTCCAACCCCCGGGTTTGGGGGTCTAAACCCAAATCAAAGGGTGTGAAAGGGGGGGGGAAAAATGTAAAAAAAAAAAATGGGGGGGGGGGGGAAAAAATTATAAAAATTCTTTTGGCAAAAACTTAAAGGTATAAAAGCCCAGAAAAAAAAAACACAGACCAATTTACTTCCCCGGTTTTTGCACCACACAAAGACCCTTAAAAAACCCGCATGACCCCAAATTTTAAAAAATGCCAGAAGGCAGTATGATTTTGAAACGATCATTTTTTTTTTGGGAAGGAAAATTTTAAAATCCCTGTCCTGGAAAGCCGGCATTGAGCCCCAAACCTGCATGACCCCAGTTTTAAAAAAATGCCCCGGAAAAAAGGGGTTTTTCAACCACCCTTTTTAGTTGAACTGGGGCATTAACTAATTTTGTCCCCCTTTCCGCAGTATGGGCCAATTTTAAAACCTTTTGACCCCCCAATTAAAAAGTTTCGGGAAAAGGGTTTTTTTCAAAACCCCAATTTTTGTTTTAACTTGGCATTTTAATATACCTGTCCTGGGGGCAACAGCATGAGCCCCCAAAACCCCTGAGCCCCCGATTTAAAAAGTGGGGCCGCAAAAAGGGTCCTTTTAACCAAACCCTTTTAGTTTTTACTGGAAACTAGACTATCCCCCGTCCCCCGGCCACAGCATAACCCCCCAAAACCCGCATTTACCCCCAGAAATTTAAAAGTGCCGGAAAAAGGAGTTTGTTTTAACCACCATTTTCGTTTTAACTTTGGGCATTTTACTAAAATCTGTCCTTACCACAGAAAAAAACCCTTAAAAAAACCTGTTTTGGGGAAAAACCCCAGATTAAAAAGTGCCGGAAAAAAGGGGTCTTTTCCAACCACCATTTTAGGTTTTTACTTTGGGCATTTGACTATACCTTTTCCTGGGGGAAAAGCCCTACCCCAAGCCGCATTTTACCCCCCAAAAAAAAAATGCCGGAAAAAAGGGTCTTTCAACCACCATTTTTTTGTTTTACTGGACATTTGACTAAAAACTGTCCCCGTACCACAGCAGACCCCTAAACCTGTTTGACCCCAAAAAGGGATCACCAAAGGGCACTATGCTATTTTGAACCCGTTTACTGTCATTTTTGTAAAATTTTTTTTGGGAACTGACAAAATTTTTTTACGAATTTATTTAGGGGAAATTTTTTTTATAGTTTTTTCATTAATTTTCATTTTGCTTTTTTTTCAAGTGTTTATAACATAAAACAAAAACACCCCTCCCTGCAATTTTTTAAAGTTTTTTTTACACGTTAGATGTGGGTTAAATCGTTTTTCCGGGGGTCACTCCCTAAGTAATAAAAATGTTTCCCAAACATTCCCAAAACACTTCTTTTAAAAAAGGAAAACATTTTTCCCCCCTGGGTTGGGAAATGATTCCCGCCCCAAACAAATTTATGGTTTCATTTTTCCTCCCAAATCCTTTTTTCAGTGATTAAAGGGGCAGGGCTCCCCCGGGTTTTAGATAAAATGCGAAAACCCCCGGGAGTTACTCCCGCCCCCGAAAATTTTTAAAAAACCCAAAAAGTGCAATTTTTTGTCCAACCCTGGAGCCCTTTTTGACACTTACTTTAAAAACCCCACAGAAATTTTACCTTTTTCAAAAACTGAAAAGTTTTTTTGGGGAAATTTGAAGCTCTCCGATTTTCCCCTAACGGGAGAGCCCGTCTGCCGTTCAGCCAAAACTGTTAACAACCGGGGGGTCCCCGCTTGCCCGGGCCCAAATTACAGTGGTTGCGTTTAGAGCCCAGGCTTTTCGTCCGTCAAACAATTTAAAACGGGAAAAATGCTTTTTAAAGACGCCCGCAACGAAAACAAATCGTGCTTTTATGGCCTTTTTTTTGACATTTGTGGGTCCTTGACTGGGGGGGGCGAGGAGGTAAGAACCTGCTGGATGGGAGGTTGCAAAAAAACCCCACTTTAAGAACAGAATTTGGCGGGCGCGTTTTGTTAAATGAAATCATTAAGGGGCCCCGAAACCCCCAAAAAGGGCAGGGGCCCCGAGGGCCCGCCAAAAACCGGGCAAAACCGCCCCGGGGTTGCGTTTTTTCGCCCCACTTGGGGGAGCACATTCTCGTACCTCTACCTTTCCCTGTCCTACCCTCCCCCTTTGGGTCACTTTTCCACCCGCTTTTTGCTTCAATTTTTCAGAAAAAAAAAATTTGAGAGGTAAGGAAGATTTTTTGGAACGCCCTTATTAAAAAGACGGGCAAATCACAGCTATTCTCAAAAAACCCCAAATCAAAACAAAATTGCTGGATTCAAATTTTTAAAAATGCAAAAGGGGGCTCTATAACCCAAAACTGGGCTGGGCAAAAAGTGCAAAAAATACAAACGAAAAAGTAACGGAAATAAAAGGTAATTTTTTTGGACCGAACAAATTTCCCCTTTTTGGGGCTACACAATTGCTGGATTTTAAATTTAAAATGCAAGGTGGGGGCTAATCCAACAAAAACTGGACGGGCCTAAAGTGAAAAAACACATCTGAAATGTTTAACGGATAAAATTTAAAATTAAAATTTTTTGGGAAACCCATCAATTTCACCTGGGGGGGGGCACAAAAATTCTGGGTTCAAATTTTAAACTGCAAGGTGGTCAATTTAACAAAAACTGGACTGGGCAAAAGTTTAAAAAAAAAACGTATCTTTAAATGTATACGTTTAAAAATAAAAGGTTTTTTTTTGGGACCTATCAAAAAATTTACCCTTTTGGGTGGGCTACACCAAATTTCTGGGTATCAAATTTAAACTGGGCCCATTTGGGTTTAACAACCCAAAAACTTGGGCTTGGGGGAAAAAGGTGCAAAAAAACACGTAAACCCGAAAAAGTATACGGATTAATAAAAAAGGGATTTTTTTTGGGCCCCATCAATTCACCT
>JAODAL010039286.1:0-38171 GCA_025379985.1 Phyllomedusa bahiana
CTGACGTCGCACAACATTCACCCTGCTCTATCGTAATCTCATTTGTGGCCGCCAAAAATTACAGGAAGCGCCAAAAAAAGGCGCGTTTTTAATAAAAGGGCCACAGTTTTTTAAACCTTAATTATGCTGCTGGAAATTTTTCGATAACCATAAAAACCTTCCCGTTTTTTCAACTTTGTCGAAAAAATCGCCAACACTAGCAAAAGAGGCAAAAACTAAAAGGGGCCCCTGGTACTTAGGGGTTTTAAAAGGATTTTTCAAAATGTTTATCAAGGGAAAGGGCTGATTTTTATGGGTTCTGCCTTATAAAAAGCAAAAAAACATAAAGCTGGTTTGTGAATGCATGATTTATAGGACCTTAGAAAAAGTTTTTCAATGCTAAAACCCCGGGAAAAAAATTTCGATAATATTTCAACGACCAAGGCTTTTGCTCCTCAGAATTGGACCTTAATGGAATGCTGAGAAAATTGCTTTCACCCGTCCCCCCTTTTTTGCAAAAAATAGGGCCCACAATGAACCTACCATTTAGATGAAAAAGTAAACTATTAATTTGCGTACCCACGGAAAAGCCCTGTAATGACAAACATATTCATAACAATATACATATACCTTAAACATTGAAATTGCAAACTAAGAAAAAAAAAGTCTTAGAATTAGGGAAATCACAGGATTATAGACATATTAATATACCAAATGATAATAAAGGAAAGAAAATTTTTCAACACATTTTGGTTCATTAAAGCTGGGTTAATTGTCATGTGTGGAAAAACCCAAAGTTGTTTGGGATGTTTCAATTGGGTTATTAATGGTTGTCTAAGGAATGTTTTGAAATGTTTAATGCACTTGGGCAGCAAAATAATCAAATTACTGCTGGCAGCCCTCTTGCAATTGACAGCCAATGATCCCAAAAGGCTGTTTGGGAACTGCATGAAATTATGCACATTTAGGCTTTGTTGGTGCTCAAGTAAAAGGGAAAAAAATTTTTGCCTTTTTGAAAAATGGCACCGAAAACTTTGAAAAATGGCCTATTTTCTGGTTTTTTGACCAAATAATGTTAATGCTGACTGTTAATGTACCGAAGTAAAGAATAAAAGGGGTTCTGAACCATACACCCATTCCCACCAAAATTTTGGGAGTAGGACCTTTTCAGGGCCCTTTTTCCCCCAAGTGGTCTCCGACCAATTTGCTATCATTTGTGTCAGAGAAAAAAAGACCCATTTATCAGTAAAGAGGATAACCCCTCAATTCCTTTTCCCCATTGCTTTCTCGCTGTGCACCATGATAGTTTTTTAGAAGGGTGGTATGTATCAAGGAAACATGTGTAGCGGGTGAGGGCTCAAAACCAATGTCGTGCAAACCCCTTTTTAATGGTTTTTGTCGATTCATTTTGGTTGGAATGATTCCAATGGAGATATTATTAAGGAAAATATAACAAAACCTGCATGTCCATTACATTTTTATTATATTTAGTTTAAAAAAAAAATAAACATTCAAGGTTAAATTATTTCAAGTAATTAGAAACTTTCTAGCACCAGTATACTTTTAACCTGCCTTTTTTGTCATAATTTTAACGAATTATCCCTGTTATATTACCAAATGGGTGTTTTTAAAAAAGTAGAATCACTGTGTCAGGGGCTTCAATGAAAAACAAAAATCTTAAGCTGATGGAGGCCTTTAATCTTCTTAAAATTTCCTTGCACCATTACCAGGTGTTTTTTAAGGGTAGTCAGATTTTGAGCAAGGGTACACCTTATAGCCTGAGGATTCAATGATTAACTGGCTGCTAAAATGCAGCTAATATCCTACATCTGTAAAGTATGACACTATTATGCACAAAGAGCACAGAAGAACATTTTTTTTTAACAATAGCTCTTTGTGAACCCAAGGGTTTACACAATGGTTTTAAATAAACCTAGGGGGAAAGGAGGTTGGGTTCTATAAAAAATTTTACACAGAAAAAGTCCCCTTATTCCTTTTTTATAGAATATAATTAATATGAGTTAATATAATACAGTTCTTGCTTTCTTATTCTGGTTTTAATGTCTCCAACTAAAGTAAAAGATGGAATTAGTTCCAAATAAAGTACACATACAATGTTAATGCTTTTTTTCAAAACCGAAAAACAGAATAAAATAAAAAACCCGGTCTTATACAAAAAAATATTATATTAAAAATAGAAAAAAATATGCCTAAAAACTGCAGACATACAACGGCTTGTATGACAAAAATACTTTCACATAAAAGCATATGGGTATATAAAGCACTAAAATAAAAAGCAATAGCTCCATCAAACAATACATATAAACTACTCTTAAAACTCCATAGTTTTTTGGGGTACTTTTTTGTTTAAATTTAGCTTCAAGTGCAAAAACTGTTTTATAACTACAGGTGGAAGATCCATCAGCTCATGAAACACCAATTGAAGTTGCTCAACTCTGAACAGTGGAGTCAAGCAATGACACAAGATTGTTTGGTATCCAAGAGTCTGAGTAAAGACCTACTACTTAATGATGATTTTCATGAACAATTTTTTTAACACAATATCATTCTAAAAAAGGGTATATCTCACTTGTTCTGGAATGATAGCATGTACAGGTTCTATTCTATTACACACAACATATTTTATTATTTATTATGTATCTACTTTTTTGGCTTTATTTTCATTTGTGAATACGTCAGCACTTTACACATCGGTATATCACACTTATTTTGGGAATAAAGTACTGAAGGGCATGTAATTCTATTACACACAGTAAGGTTTATATTATAATTTGCTGTTTACTTGAGCATTCACATACTTTTTTGGGGGGTGGAACATGATAGACTATTATGTTTGTAATTATTAAATTTAAACATGACCATTTAGTAAGTTGCATATATTTACATACAGCTCTATATTTGTAGATCTTCAGACAATGGCCATTATTTGCATATACAAATATATTGGTTTTGATATGTAATTTTTATTTTATTTTTATGTCAAGATTCGAAAAACCATCATGTTTATTGCTGGTATACAAACTTTGAATATATATATACCTATTTGTACCATCTGTATTATTGAAAAGGATAGAAACATTTCTTTGTACTACTTAGTTAAGATCACTGACAAAGTACATGAATGCATCATTTCCAATATGGTAACACTTGTCACCCCACATTAATGGTAAAATATATATATATATTATATATATATATATATATATATATATACATATATTATACATATAAAATATATATATATATATATTATATATATATAGTTAATATATATATAATATATATTTATTATATATATATATATAATAAGTATATTTATATATATATATATTATATTATTGTTGACAAAGTGACAACAGTGTAGTTGCCTGTCTTTGCCACTAAGTGGAGCCGTCCTGGTAGAGACGTGCCACCAAGAGCCGGGGCTTTGGTGGGGGGAGCCAATTGTTGTCTGTCCGCAACACTAGGTTGCTGACAGCTGTATATAGCATGGCTGATATCCAGCCATTATGGGTTGGCTTCCCCGTAACAGCTGCAGATGGGTGGGTGGGTGGCTGTTCCCGCGTTCCAGGTCTCCAGGTTCCATGTCGGATTTTGGGCCAGACCCAGGATGGCTATAAAGGGCCTGTTTCTCCAAGTGATCAGGGGGTGTTGGCCTGCTACCTGCAGTTGAGCAGCACAAGGGAGCAAGGAAGGAAGGCTCTTCTTACCCCCAGGCTGGAGGAAGCCTGAACCAGCGGTGACTGGTGGTACAGTAGTTGTTTGTGGGGCTGGACGTTAGGTCCAGACCACTGATAGCTAGGGAGCTATTGGTTTAGGTAGTGGCCAGACGGCCTAGGGTTTTGTTTATGCTGTATGTTATGTTTGTGCTGTTATCAACCGGTGCCAAATGAAATCAGGCGGAGCGTCTGAAAAAGACGTTGTCGGTGCCATCCGTTTATGAAAGACGGCGATCCCATGAGCCAAGCGAGGCCAAGATGGCGTCCGAGTATGAGTGTGGCGCTACAATATATATATATATATAGGGTATGTTCACACGACAAATTAGCGAGGTGTACTTTGGCGCGTAATTGCACCGAAGTATGCCTCCCAAATATGGCAAAATCATTTAAAAAGTCCAGTACTCATCGAGTGCTGTGTAAAATCATCATCATATAGGAGGCAGAAAGCGGCCTTAGGCCACTGCACATTGAAAGTGTGCCCATTTTGCCTCAACAAGGCAACAAGGTGAATTTTAGACCTAGACAGTTTTCATACATGTGGCCCTATGTGCCCATACCGTGAGAGCCAGCGGTAGGTCCAGGACACACTATTAAGCAGTAAACAGAAGCAAGCCGAATGTTACATCTCAGATAAGGCCAACAAAGGGTGAACCCGTACCTTTCCTTTTCATATTTGACAAATGTTCCTTTCAATATACAATATGAAAAATATTAATAAAATTTTATTATTAAAGAAAAATACAAAAATGTAATAACAAAAGTTTAAAACAACAAGATTTTGTTATTTTTTCCCTCTTATCTATATTTACAGTTACTACAGTTACTAAGATGCTATGTTGTACTGATGAGTGTGAACTACTGTATATACGTCTTATATATTGTTAATTATGTCTCCCATTTGTAAGGATACCTGTCAGCTTTTTTTTTTGTCTCTAGTTTAAACATTTATTATTACATTTTTGTATTTTTCTTTACAAATACAAATTTGTTAATATTTTTCGTACATGGCATGTAGTCCTTTTTTTGTTTATTTTGGCTGCTATTGTGTATTTGGGAGGGATATTATGCCCCCTTTTTGATATCTAGTACTTATCTGGAGATATAGCCTGCATGCACAGATATAATTGACCAGTGAACACTTTTGGAGCTCTTTTGGTTTCATAAATGTTCCTTTCAGTATTAAAAAATTGATTTATCAAAATGGCAAATAGCTGTTTTGCAATTTTTTATCCATTGCCTTTCAAGAACTAAACAATTTTTATTAAAGAAAGGAGTCTACCCCAAGAAATTTACCAGTTTCAATTCTTATGCTCATTTTTTTACAGTAACATTTACATTCACATTTTATACTCAGAATATGAGTTTTAATTATATTACAAATCGCTAAATAGAAGTACACACAAGTCAAAGTACAATCAAATGCGGGATCTGGTTCACATTTGAAACAGTTACATTGAGTCATTTCAATACAATTTGAGCATAACATTTTAATGGCACCTTCATACTAAATTTTATGTTATTAATCAAATTCCTACAGCATAGAAATTTCTAGACATCTACATCATTTTACAGCTGTCTCAATGTAGCTATCTCATAAACAGTCCAAACTACACCATGCTCACAGCTAAGGGGGGACAGTGCTTAAGTTTAGTCAACCTTCACAATTGTCTCTAGATAGTTCATATTTTAAACAACACATCATTTTGAAAAATAGAAAAGGTCTTTTTTTATTGAAAAAATATTCTGTAGATATAGCACATGCTTTGTAAAAGTGAAATTGTTTGAAATACTCAAGCCTAGCATTTACTAAAGAAACACTGAACTGAGGTTACATAAATTTTAGCTATACATTTTGTTCTTGTATTATTCTATTAACTGTGTGGTCCTATTAATTATCCTTTCCAGTGTAATTTATAATGGGGCAAAGGTGTTGATTAATGCATTAATGCAAGCTAGGGTGTTGTCACTTACGGTGCCTTGGGCAGCACCAATTACAAGTACAGCCAACACTGCCTTAGCTCCAGGTCTTCTCCAGCTGCTCAGTTTAGTTTTCCAAGAAACTTAGAAACTTTTCAACGTATCTAAAAATAAGTAAATGTTATGCAATGCTGTAGGTTTTTTTCCACACCAAAGCTGGCCTGCAGACCATTCATCATGTAGCAGGTCAATTTATGTTGCAGAAAGAACAAGGTTTGGCAGCAGATTCCACAGTCAAAATTCCCCCAAAAATTGTAGTGTTATGGATTTTGCAGGAAATTCGCTACAGATCCTCAAGTGCATATAAATGTTTAAATTAAAAAAATGAACACAGTTTACTGACTTTACTGATGGCAGTGCTTTTCCCTGCTTCTCTGCCTGGTTTACAGCGGATTTCCAGCAATGATGTCAATTCTGGAGCCAGAAATCAAGATGCTGGTAGGATGGCATCACAAAGGTATTAGTGAGATGATTATACTGTTTATAGTTTTTATTTTATATGATCAGTTTTTTTTACTTTATAGGGAAATCTGTACCAAAATCTGCCTGAAACGAAAAACATCATACCTACATTATGTTGTGTTCAGAAAAACACACTGTTCACCCATAAAACAAACTCAAAGAATCTTCCAAGACAGGAAAACCAACACCATTCCAATCAGGATAATCTTCAAATATAGATATACTTTATTTCAACAGTCTTCATAAACTAAATACAAAAATATGCAAGGCATATGTGAATAGAGGCAGAAAAACTGCTGACTTGTTTCAACCACCAGGGGGTCCTTACTCATAGCTAACATAACAGAAATTAACACTCAGGGCGACATGTATAAAAGGGTTTTTCACCCTTTTTCTGGCATACAATGCACCTAACTGAGCCGGCTACGATGTCTAATACACCTATTGAATGTGTAAGGTGCATTGTTCGTAAGACTCGACACTTTCATATGCGTCTAACATGAAGGGGTGTTCTGGGGGCGCGTCACACCACACTCTTAATATTAGACACATCTATGAATGTGGTTCAGCGCATTACTGCTCCAACAGGCAGACCTTTTTCAATGTGGTCTGCCTGAGCCTGCGGAGCCTGAAGTGGAGATAGATTTGCTGTAAGGAGCAAAAATGTCCAATATTTCTCAACTTATACCAGAACATTAATAAAAAGTAATTTATTATAATTGTCAAACTGTATAAAATTTAATTATTTACATTTAATGAAAAATATTATTATATAAAATTAATATAAAATATGTAATATCCCAAAAATATAAAAATATCTCCTGTAAAATGTATTTAAAATTCATATAATCTAAAACAAATTTTACATTAAAAAACCCATTCATTATGTTGTTCAGATTTTTTTATTTAAAACTTTTACTACATTAAATTTTAAATTTATTTTTGCTGCTCTCACCCTTTATTCTGCATACAGCAAGAGGCAGCACAGCACTGGTATTGCTGGGACCTGTGGTCCTTCAATCAGGATCAGTACCATAGTTTCTATTCACTGACATGCTATTCTAATGACCTCTTATTTCCAACCTGTCTATAACCTTAACACATGTTAGGTGCATTACTTATGCGCCTAAGTTCCATAATGCGCCTAACACATAGGCGAGGCGTGACAAACTTTACACACCATTTATGAATGCACAAAAATCCACTTTCATACATCAGGTGCAATATACACTGAAAGTGAGACTCGACTATTCACTTCGACGCGCCTTCCTTCATACATGTCGCCCTCAATCTTATAGTCAATTAACTTCTAGATCCTCCCATAATTAATCCTAACAGCTGTCAACTAAAAACATATTAAAACATATTAAAACAAATGCCGTTGTTCTCAAACTGAACACTAAGGGCGACATGTATGAATGGGGCTGCACCAGTTTTCTGGTGTACTTTAAGCCAAAAAGAATGCATGAACAGGTGCACTCCAAACTTTGGCGTGATATAAAAATATATTATATCTCAAAAAATATAATAATATTTCCTATAAAATGTATTTAAAATTTATAGAATCTAAAACAAATTTAACATTAAAAAACCCATTGATTATGTTGTTCAGATTTTTGTAATGCACCAAAGACACTTTTTAATGTGCCAAAGTTTTGGGGCGTTCTGGGGGTGTGCCACACCACATTCATAGAAGTAGACACATTTATTATTCTTTGACGCCTAATCTAGGCGCAGTACAGTTAGAACAGCTAGTCCAAGTTAAATGTGGTCTGCCTGAACCAGATTTGTCGTATTGGCACTAGGCTGCGCCTGTATCTATGACCTGCAGAAGAACAGGTTCATACATTCTGGTGCATTCTTCAATGCCTTAAAGCGATTTAGAACAAATTGACAACAAGAGCATCAGTTCAAGCCACATTTGAAAAAACCTAATGAACAAAGCCATGTACCCCATGTACCCCATGTATGTACCCAAAGTTAAAACCTTCTGACAATATCCTAATCACATTATTATCGCACATAAGGATGGGCATATATTTCCACAAAATATTTCTGATGTGATCAACCTGCTTATTGAAAGTGTACCAAAAACTGGTGCTTTTGGTCTATTTTTAGTTCTGTACTTATACTTATCTCTCAGTGGCTCCTGTGTTTCCTTCATTTGTATAATGGAAATAGCCAGTATTTTTACTACTTTCAGTAAGTGGGTTGATCCTTTGGTCTCCAGTTCCTGTGCTGCTTCTCTATGGTCTGCTATTTTCATTCTTGTACATACAGCCCAAATGGTGGGATGTCACCGTTGTAGTTACAGTGACCATGTACCTCTACTTACATTATTGTTTGGAACTGTTCACTTCCGAAAGATGAAGCAAATGAATAGCATGTGACTGCTCAAGCCAATCCATGGCTGCGGCGGTGGCATCCCCATTCGGAAGTACAAGAATAAAAACAGAAGAATGGAGAGATGCCATGCTGGAACTAGGGATCAGAGAAAGGTGAGCATATATTTTTTTACTTTAATGGGGCCCAGGAGCTCTTGTTAGATTTTCTTAAGAACTGGACAACCCCTTTAACTTTATGATATGGTATCATCACTGTGATGTCAAATATGTACTTTTGATGTTTTGAACAGCAATAGCACATCTTATAAAACAATAAAAATAACTTTTTATGTATCTGCATTCCAAATGCCAAAACTTTTTTATTATTGTACTGTTGATCTAGCTGTATGATGGCTTTTTTTTTGCGTTGGAAGAGTAATTTTTTTTAATAGAATAATTGCATGGTAGTTATAGATGATTACTTTTATTTATTTACGGTATTTATTTTTTTGTATAGGGTTTTGAGAAAAGCTCCTCCATCTGTTTGTTTTTTTTGCAGTTTTTAGTATGGTTTTCATTGTGTGGTTATAGTAATAGTTGTTTTTTTGAATGGGGTTGGCATACACAGTCAGACATGGCAGGCCTGGTGACCTCTGTTAAGCTTGGGGTTATCATGGCAACTCAGGCCATTCACAGGGTGTGGATAAGTGACAAAGAGACCAAAGGATTTAAATGACCAGGATTGGAATTGTCGCAGAATATGGCTATGACAGTGGGACCTTGGTTGTTAGCCACCACCAGCATCCTGCGGTCATCACACAGACACATATGAGCAGATCAAAATGATCCCTATGTAAGTTCTTCTATAGGAACTTAATCCAACAGATGATGTTCATGTACATAATTTTGTTAAGGGCTAAATCACTCAATGATAATCAAAAATAAGGTCCCGTTCAAAGATCTTTCTTATTGCCTATCCTATATTTGACATATTGTTCTTTGAGTCAGTAGTCCAGTGAGGTGAAGAAGAATCTGATATGTGTTCAAAAATGATATGAATCATAACTTTATTGAGAAGGATATGGTTTATTTCAGTGTTCTCTTATCTATCTGTAATGAAATAATAAACACAACTAATGACTGACATCTTGTAGACAACTATGCAGGTTTTACAAACTCTAGTAATAGTCCAGTAGCTTTTATGTCTCTTTCCCTGGATTATAGAAAATTTACATTAAGAAAGTGTTTTAGTCTTGAATTTTGAATAAAAACAAAATTCTTAAGACACCAAATCTATAGTGTAGGTGTGTTGCAGAGATCTTATCTTTAGCTTTCCATCTGGTATTTTTACAGTTCTTACCCCAATTGTAGATTTATTGCAGGACAAATTAGGCTACTGGACAAATCTGAATGGGACTTGGCAGATTTATCGCCATTGCCTTGCAAAGTTGCCTCAAGGTTAATTGTATTAGAATAACAGTTTAGGTGTAAAACATTTAAAGACACAGAGAACAGGTCAAGAATTGTAAATACTTGTGACATATCTCAAGTGTCACTGAAGTGTCTTCACCTGTGTTTCTGTTCACAAAAATTGATGTACATTGTGACAGAACAACGGAAAAAAATTACTCAATGCATTTTTAAAATTTCAAACAAATATGTCAATTTTTTTCAGAACACAGCAATGTTTAAATTGAAGAATCTGTAATGAGTACATATTACAACTAACACTATAGGGTATGAAATATTTAATAATTACATAAAAAATGAATGGAATAGAATATGATACATGCAGAACAATTTATATAGTTAAAGGTTAGCCCCTTCCTGATGTAGCTTTTTTTTTTTTGTCACGCTCGTTTTTCCCTCCTCGCCTTCCCAGAGCCATAACTTTTTTTATTTTCCCATCTACATAGACATATAAAAGCTTTTATTTTGTGAGACAAGATGTAATTTCTAATGATGTTATTCATATTACCATAGAATATACTGGGAAACCGCAAAATAAAGTAGGAAAAATGTGAAAAAAAAAAGTTTTTGCGCCATTTTTGCAGGAGTTTTGCTTTTACTGTGTTCAATCTTCAGTTAAAATGATGCATTATCTGTATTCTACACATTGATGCGCATCTGGCAATACCAAACATGTATGGTTTCTGTTATGTTTTGGTACCGTAAAAAAATTCCATACTTTTTTTTATTTATGAAGCTTGTGCCTTAGCTGCATTTTCTGAGACCAATAACTTTTTGTACTAATGCCTGCAGACTTGAGTGAGGATGTATTTTTTGTGGGCTGGAGTGTACCTTTTATTGCTACCAGTTTGGAATGCATACAACTTTTTTGATTAAATTTATTCCAATTTTTATGTGGTGTGAAATGACCCTATAACCGCAATTTTGGCTTTTCAAATTTTGTTTATTCTACGGTGTTCAGCGTACGGGATAAATGATGTTAGATTTTGATAAATCAGACTTTTTCGGATGCAACATTACCAAATATGTGTAACTTTTTTATTATTTTATTTTTTATTTATAAAATGGCAAAAGGGGGGGTGATTTGAACTTTAAATATTTTTTTTCTTTTTTTATACTTTAACATTTTTTTTTTTTACTTTGAGCCTCTCTAGGGCGCTTCACCACTAGCAGGCTTCATCATTTACACAGCATAATGCATTGTATAGACAATGCATTAAGGTGTCCAAATATGGCGGTACATCTGCTCTGTTCACCGATTGGGACACAGCGACTGACATCTGACATGAAATCAGAAAAAAACCTGTTTTAGGTCAATTAGGATTACCAAAATTAGTTATTTTGGCCAATTTTTAAGGCATTTTTATTATTTTTAGGATATCAAATGTTTACATACACTATGCCTTTAAACAATTTGGGACAGCACTGATGATGTCATGTCTTTGGAAGCTTCTGATTCTGATTTATTGGCAGCATCTGAGTTAGAAACACAGCTGAAAAGGCAGGTGTGAGCAAGGTCACCTACAAACATGGCTCAGCTACACCAGTTCTGTCAGGACGAAAAGGCCAAAATTCCTACCAACTATTGTGAGACGCTTGTGGAGGGATACCCAAAACATTTGACCCACTTCATACAGTTTAAAGGCAATGCTACCAAATACTAATGAAATGTATGTAGGCTTTTGACTTTGCAAAAAATAATAAAAATGTTTTTTTAAAATTCTCTCTCTCTCATTATTCTGGAATTTGGCAAATATAAATAATTTTGGTAATCCTAGTTGACCTAAAACTGGTAAGGTTTATTCTGATTTCATGTCAGATAGTGAGAAAAACATGCATATGTGTCTTTTTATATAGTGTATGTAAACTTCTGGTTTCAACTGTATATACCTATCACCTATTTGCATTATGATCTGTTTTCTTTTGTTTGGTAACATTTACTGCTCATTGATCATATTCTCATGTGTATGTTGCTATTGTCTTTTTTTCAGTACCCTATTATTATGTCAAGTATGTACTGTGGTCCTATAAAACTAACACAGTTTCAAGGAGAGTTTTGTTTCTAAGGTTATCTGCCTTGGGCAACACAACTATTCATAATAAATTCTTGTCCAATACTGTAAAGCATTCAAAATGATTAGTCAGTGCCTAAGAAAAGAATGTCATTTTACCAAACAGGAATCCGCAAAATGTTTCATCTAAATGTAGATACACTTTTTTTTTATTATAGTAACTCTTTGTTCAGACATATTAACAGTTGCAAGAAAGCCAAAAAAACAATGAATATACACAATGTTGGACTGGGGAGCCTGAGCCCACAGAGGAGTGGATCTTGGGGACACACCCTACAACAAAATATTACCTGCCTCTCAAACATAAATGAGTGCATTTGACCATGTAACACACTGTGTCTGTATTGTGTAGTATACAATACCAGGTGAGTTACATATCTGTCTCTCTCATACATCTGTGTGTCCCACACGTCTGTCTATCTTTCTCACATGGCTGTCTAACTGTCTCACACATTTGTCACAGTCTAACGTATCATAGTCAAATGACAAGAAGCTCCATCCATATCCCCTTTATCTCCCACCTATAATATCCTCCTCCAAGTTTCCCTTAGCCACATACCTCGCCACTTTCTAAAATAAACACCACTACAAACACAGTCAAGAAAGTAAATGTGAAACCCTCTAAACATAGGGAAAGAACAAGGATGCACTCACTTTTACAATCAGGAACAAGTGCATGCTGCCACTATACCGATATAACCTACACTAGAACCATATAGAGACACAAAGAGTGGTCAGGCAGCAGCGCAGGTTGCATCTCATCACAATGACTACAGCAATGATCCAATATAGAAGTAAAATAACCCCCTTACATCCAGGAGACATCTTATCTGATGAATCGTTCTCTTCGCTGATTAGATGCTCTCTTCTCTTGAGTTGTTCTTTTTCCCTTTTCTTCTCCATCTAGTCCAGGCCACCATGATGACTTCTCTCAGCCACCACTTGTCCCTACAGAATTTACACACAAATATCTTAGAATACTCACTTTTCCTATTTTCCCACATTAGTACAAACTTCCCAGGGGTGGAAGAGTGGGTACAGACCATAACTTAAGGCACAGTAATCTAGCGGGCTGGGGGAAACAGAGGACTAACTAGCTGAGACTTTGGCCTGTGCCCCTCAGAATCATATTAATAGGTAGGTAAGCAAGACCCTAAGGAGGTAGGTAAATGGACAAGATCACAGGTAGCTAGGTAGGCCCTTTTTTAGCAAGGTAGACTCCCATTGGCTAAGTTGGTAGGCCCAAGGTAGGTAGGCAGGCCCCAAGCAGGTTGGTGGGTACGCCCAAGTTAGGTAGAAGGGTAGACTCCAAGTAGGTAGGTTGGTGTGCCACAGATGGGTAGGTATATAGCCCCCAGGTAGACATGTAGGCCCCAGTTAAGTAGGTTGATAAGACCCAGTTAAGTTGATAAGCCCCAGTTAGGTAGGTTGTAGATGGGCGCAAGTTTGGTAGGTTGGCCCCAAGTAGGTAGGTGATAGATGGGCCTCATGTAGGTACATGGTCCCCAGATAGGTAGGTGATGGGGGGCATTTAGATAGGCCCTTGGTTAGGTAGGGCCCCAGTGAGATAGGCTGTAGGTAGTAAGGGACCTAGTTAGGTAGGCTGTAGGTAGTTAGGTAGACTGTAGGCAGTTAGGGCCTCAGTTAGATAGGCTGTAGGTAGTAAGGGACTTAGTTAGGTAGGCTGGAGGTAGTTAGGGACCAAGTTAGGTATTTTTTGGTAAATGGACAAGATCACAGGAAGCTAGTTAGGCCCTTTTTAGGTAGGTAGACCCCTGTTGGCTAAATTGGTAGGCCCAAGGTAGGTAGGCAGGCCCCAACCAGGCCCAAGTTAGGTAGAAGGGTAGGCCCCAAGTAGGTAGGTAGGTGTGCCACAGGTGGGTAGGTAGATAGCCCCCAGGTAGACATGTAGGCCCCAGTTAAGTAGGTTGATAGAACCCATTAAGGCTGGTGGGCCCCAGTTAGGTAGGTTGTAAATTGGCCCCAGTTTGGTAGGTGGGCCCCAAGTAGGTAGGTGATAGATGGGCCCTATGTAGGTAGGTGGTCCCCAGATAGGTAGGTGATGGGAGGGGGCATTTAGGTAGGTCATTGGTTAGGTAGGGCCCCAGTTAGATAGGCTATTGGTAGTTAGGGACCTTGTTAGGTAGGCTGTAAGTAGTAAGTGCCCCAGTTAGGTACGCAGTAGGTAGTTAGGTAGACTGTAGGCAGTTAAGGCCTCAGTTAGATAGGTTGGAGTTAATTAGGGACTTATTTAGGTAGGCTGTAGGCAGTTAGGGTCCCACTTAGGTAAACTGGAGGTAGTTAGGTAGGGTGTAGGTAGACAGGGCCCCAGTTAGGTAGACTGTAGGTAGTTAGGGCTCCATTAGATAGGATGGAGATAGTTAGGGCCCCATTAGGTAGGCTGAAGGTAGTTAGGGCCCCAGTAGGTACATTGCAGGCAATTAGGGCTCCATCAGATAGGATGGAAGTAGTTAGGGCCCCATTAATTAGGCTGCAGGTAGTTAGGGCCCTATTAGGTAGGCTGGAGATAGTTAGGGCCTCATTAAATAAGCTGGAGGTAGTTAGGACCTCATTAGGTAGGCTAGAGGTAGGAATACATACTCAGAAAAAATTGAAAAAAAAATAACTTTACCTATCTCCTGCTCCCCCGACGCAACGAATGGCTGGCCGGCTTCTAGTAAAGCCCAGAATAGGCGGCGAAATGATGTGATGTCATCATGATGCCTACATCCCCAGTAGAAGCCGATGACTGGTAGGCCAGGGAGCGAAGCAGAGCACCAACCGCAAAGTCCTGGAAATGGAAGACATTAGCATGGGGACACAGGGCCCGGGCATTCTCAGGCAGAATGCGGCGACTGGGCCCCAGGTGACATGGCGGCACCTCTGCGGCCCACCGGCGCTTGGGGTTCACCGGGAGTTTCGCCAACTCCCTGGTGATCCAGTCCGAGCCTGAGTATACAGTGTGAGCATAAAAACAGTCCTTGATTTCCAACAAAGAATGTAATTTTAAAGAACGCACATAAACAGATTACAATAAGTTTTGATTCATAACTACTTTAAATCAAGAAGTGTTTTGTGCTTATCCTGTACACATAAAATATCGGGTTAATAATTTGAAAGTAAACTATACAATAAATGTATTGTTATTTATTATGAAGTAAAGTCTTTTTATAAAATCTACTTAACAAAATTCATTAGGGTCAATAATCTTTATTAGTTTGCAGTAAAATAATTATTTTTACATAGATTGTATTGAAACTGCAGCATTTATCCAGACTACTCAAATATATGTAAATTATATTTTGATTCAACCAGACATTACAGTACATTATTAAAGCCAAGTATTCTAGCCCACATTAGTGCATTACAAAAAGAAGACACAATAGTTGCCAAGTTGAGAAGTATATAATAGATCAGTATAATACTGGAAAAAAAGGAAAAATAAATGCAGTGCAGTGTTAAACATTAATAGTAGCACTAAATGAGTAAATGCTGAAAATAGATTAAAGGAAGAAAAAGACCAATGCCACATGGGTTCATTCATGACACTGCTTAGAAGGAGTCTTGCTGTTCATGTCCATAGAATGTGGCACATCAGGTATCATATCTAATGTATACAGGCATTTCCTGACTTACTATCCAAATTAAATCTATCTCCTAGGTACAAACAGAGCCTTCTGGAGCATGGCTCAACATGCTGCCATCACACATAATAAAAGCAGAACATTGCAAGTCTTTCTCTGCCCACTGCATTTTCAGGCTGGCACAGCACAACCGCTCTTTTTTACCTTCCTAGCGCCCACCTATCTTGCGCTGGGAACCTCTTCAGACGGACACACAAATTCTCCTTTACACCGCTCTGGTCTTCGCTCTCAAGCTCGCCACAGCGGATCTATTATTTCTGCTCTCGGTAACCCCCACATTTCTCCAGCTGCCACCAATGTAAAACACAGTACTGTACTGTATCAGCACAAGTGTGGTATGCTGACATTTGTAGTTTTGGAACTACAAGTGCCAGTATGACACACATGTACATGAAGAACACGTGTTTAACATGTGCTGCTGTACCATGCTGGGACTTGTTGTTCCATGTTTCACAGCAGCAAGTGGCTGTGGAACTACAAGTGCCAGCATGCCCCAGCAGCACACAAGAGATAGAAAGTCAGGTGAAATCTTCTAAACAGGGACACAGACAGCAAAACAAATGTAAAAGAAGTGTTAACCTTTCCCTGCACTATCCAAAACTAAATTTTATTTTTATTTTTTTCTGCTGGAATTACATAAAAAATGTACCTGTTCCAACTTACATAGAAATTCCACTTTAGAACAAACCTATAGTCCCTATCCCATTCATAAGCTGGGGACTGCCTGTATAGCACTATTTTTAAAATAGGAATGCCCAATTCAACAGTGTTGCATGTATATAAAATACATTACTTTAAAAGAAGGCCACACCACGCTAACACAAAGCACATGGAAAGGAAGGTTCATGATGGTCTAACTACATGTAATAGGCTAAATGTTGCTTTAAGATAAAAAAAAAACAAATATCAGAAAAAATGGGACATTATTTACTCAAAAACATACTTACAGCTCACTGTCTGGGCAAAAACTAATCCCAATAAGAGGCAATATAAGCCCCAGTGCTACTTGGGACAAATATAATAGTTGGAGATAACTATATCCTGCCACTAAAAGGGCAACTTATTGATAAAAAAAACACTGCACATTGGATAAGTACCAGTTCAAACTAGTATGCAGAAAAGCCATACTTTAGGATCAAGACTTGTTCAGCAGAAGGTTGGGAAAAAGGCATAGATTCACACAACCATTAATATGGGTATATATGTTAAATTGACTAATACATTTTGTTGTATTTTTTCTGTGATATTCTACTTATGTAACAGTGTGTAAATCCAATAAAATGCTTTTCTTCATTATCTTTTTTAATGATGATAAATTATTGTATTCTGTTGTGGTGGCCAAATTTAATTGTTGGTCAAAATACCTTTTAATTATCTAATTATTAGCTGTCAATGTTTAAGACTTTTCTTGTTGCCCATAGAAACCAATCAGAGACCCCCTTTCATTTCATGTAATGCTCTGAAAAAAATGAAAGCAGAGCACTAATTGGTTACTATGGGCAATGAAGAAAGTCTTAGGCCTAGACAGTTTTTATACATATCCCCCAAGATATTTATACAATCTGGATTGTAAAATTTTCAGTCTCAATAATCATTCGCTTGCTATAGGAGTTATAACTTTCAAACTATATAATGACTGTAATCTATTTCTAGATTATATTTCTTGCCAGGTATAATTCAAAATGTGAAAAAAGTTACATGCCAATATCTAGGGGTCTTCTACTCTTTTTGTACAATTAGGGTGAATTCACATGGCTTATCGCAGTCGTATAGCAGTGCTTACTTTGCACACCGCTATATGCCTGCTACTGGCTAGCGCGTCCTTCTATAGTGCTCTGTTTCGGCCCCATTCACTTTCTTTTTCTCTGGGGAAAACATCGGCTTGTCATAGAACTCGATGAGTGCTATGATGTTAGCGTATTTGCAGGCTGTACTTTAGGCGCATGCCCCGAGGTACAGCCCGCAAATACGCCGTGAGAAAAAAATGTTAGGGTGCATTTTAGGTCCATTTTGACGCGTTTTTCATATGCGTTTTTTGTGTAGAAAGGTATAGCAATTAAAGCTGAAAAACAAATCAAAAACGCACCAAAAACACACCGTGTTTATTAGCAATAGCTGAAATCTCTTTTTAAGCAACCCTCATAAAAATTATCTATGCTTCTTATTCTGGCTGCTCAAGTAAATTAATAAGCTATGATAGACAACTAACTATATTTATGTTGTTGGAAAATAAATGCTGTCTTGTATAGACTTGCTAGTCACTTGAGTAGTTACACAATCATAATTGCTTGTAACTGTTAAAAGATTGTAAATTTGGCCCAAGCTTGCAAAAAGTAATATAGTCCAGGTGTGATTTGCAGGTAGAGCCTCTCAGACTCTCACTTTCTTCAATGTGACAGCTTGGTTAAACTCTTCGTATTTACAATCTTGACAAATTGTTACCGCACCTGGGCTGTAATTTATCAGATTTATGGGAAATGCCTTTGAGGTTACAGATTGACTCTTTACCTCATAAGATTTAGATTTTATCAGAGCAGAGAGTAGCAGTGTTAAAGAATACAACTCATAAGAACAAATGGTTACTTCAGACAGCTGTGAACCTTGCTACACTCAAGTGACCTAATACACCTTATCAGCATTTAACCTGCAAGTAAAACAATTTTCTTTGGTGTTAGTTTTAATGGTTTCTGAGATATTTCACACCAAATAAAAGTGTTTTAGCTGTGTCTTTCATCGATATAAATTGTCAGCAGGATGATTTCAAATCTGTTCTGACTCTTGCCACTTAATTTTAGTTTGTAGCAAACTGACATTCCCTTGGTGGTTAGTTTTTTGCAGGCATAACTGGTATTTATGAACTGCCATATACATATGTTGGTAAAGTTAAAATCAAAACAAATGCAGGACTATCTATATATCTAGCTACATGCATTTTTAATTACACTGAGTCTTTTCAAAATTAACACTGCATTTACTGTGATTTTATAAATGATTGTAACAAGTCATAAAACTGCACTTGCACAATATCATAAAAATGCACATAGCAATAATGTAGCCTAAGTCCTCATTCACACATGCAAACTTACATGGAAAAGGTACAAATCTTTCTGACTTTTTTACTCCTTGTTTTGGTTTACAAATATTGATGAAAAATATTGTTTAAAATATGCGTGTCAATGAGACCTAATTGCAAGTTCACACACTTTTTTGACGCTTTATTAAGTGTTTATTCTTGGGTGGGGGCAAAGATTCTGCAGCAAAATGGCAAAATGCTAGAAAATGTGGTCAGATCATATATATATATATATATATATAGCCTTCATTTAAAAACTGCATTTTGTGTTTACTAGTGTCATTATATATATATGTGTGTATATATATATGCATATACATGCCTGTGAAAAATATTTTGAATGTTTGTCACACTTAAGTGTTTCTGATCACCAAATAAATGTAAATATTAGGCAAAAAATTACACTAGTAAACACAAAATGCAGTTTTTAAATGAGGGTTTTATTTTAAGGGAAAAATTAATAAAAACCTACAGGGCCCTGTGTGAAAAAATAATTGCCTCTTAAACCTAATAACTGATTGGGAGACCCTTAGCAGCAACAACTGCAGTCAAGCACTAGCGATAACTGCCAATGAGTCTTTCACAATGCTCTGGAGGAATTTTGGCCCACTCATCTTTGCAGAGTTGTTCTAATTCACCCACATTGGAGGGTTTCCGTGCATGAATTGGTTTTTTTAAGCTCATGCCACAGCATCACAATTGGATTAAAGTCAGGACTTTGTCTAGGCCACTCCAAAGTCTTCATTTTGTATTTCTTAAGTCATTCAGAGGTTGACTTGCTGGTGTGTTTTGGATCATTGTCCTGCGGCATAACCCAAGAGGGCTCCAGCTCTAGGACATGAACAGGCCGTGTGACATTCTTCTTCAGGATCTATTAGTAGACAACAGAATTCATGGTTCTATTTATCACAGGAAGTCTTCCAGGTCCTAAAGCAACAAAATAGCCCAGACCATCACACTACCACCACCATGTTTTACTGTTGGTAAGATGTTCCTTTTCTGAACTGCTGTGTTGCTTCTATGCCAAATGTAATTGGACTTACACCTTCCAAAAAAGATTAACATTTGTCTCATCAGTCCACAGAATCTTCCCCAAAAATCTTGGAGATCATCAAGATGTTTTCTGCCAAAACTGAGACAAGCCTTTATGTTCTTTTTGCTCAGCAGTGGGTTTTGCACATTCAGGCCATTTTTCTCTTTCTTATGGTGGATCATGAACACTGACCTTAACTGAGGCAAGTGAGCCCCACAGTTCTTTGAATGTTGTTGTGGAGTGTTTTGTGACTTCTTGGATGAGTCATCGCTGCACTCTTGGGGTAATTTTGAATGGCTGGCCACTCATGGGAAGGTTCACCACGGTTCCATGTTTTCTCTTTTTGTGGATAGTAGATCTCATTGTGCCTCTCTTGAGTCCCAAAGCTTTAGATATGGCTTTAAAACTGTTTCCAGACTGTTGGATCTCAATTACTTTGTTTCTCATTTGTTCATGAATTTCTTTGGATCTCCCCATTATGTCTAGCTTCTGGGGATCTTTTGGTCTATTTCACTTTGTCAGGAAGGTCCTATTTAAGTGCTTCCTTGCTTCACAACAGGTGTGGCAGCAATCAGGCATGGGTGAGGCTTGGGAAATTGAACTTAGCTTCAAAAAGATGTGATAAAACACAGTTAATTTATTTTTAAGGGGTGAGGGCTTGTAAGGCAATTACTTTTTAACAGTAGGAAGGCACAAATGGCTATTCTAGATGGTAGATACAAGTCCTAGAGGTGCCTGGTAAATTAAAATCCATTTATTGCTTGGGTCAGCGGCAATAGGCCACTGACACATTTATATTGTTAGTATAGCTGTAATACAGCTAATTTGGGTCAGCATTTTTCTGGAGCAGTCAAAGAGCTGGGTCGGATGACTGCTCTCACATTACATGGTCTACATAAAGCCATCAGCTCCAAGTGAGAGGGGTGGTTGTGGTTCCCTACCTGGCAATAAAGCGCAGCGGAATGTTGTAAGTGTGAGAACCAGAAATGGTCTTTGCTTTACCTGAAATACTGAGAACAGAACTAACCCAGTTAGGCCAGTAAGAACAGTACTGTGTTTTATAACAAGGACTTTGGTATTTGTGTATTTCCAGGCTGTAGCAAACTTTCATGAAGCGCCCACGGTCCCCACTCTGGACCATGATCAAGCTATGAGTAAGGACAATTTTTCCGAAAAGAGTCAGTGTGGACTCTAAAATTGTCTTTAACCCCTTACCGCCACAGCCAGTTTTGGCCTTTCTGACAGAGCCCCAATTTTTGAAATCTGACATTTATGTGAGAATAACTTTTTGACACTTTTACCTACCCACGTGACTCAAAGAATGTTTTCTTGTGAAACATTGTGCTTTAAGTTAGTAAGAAACTTTGGTCCAAAAAATCCAAAAATTGTGAAAAATTTTAAAAATGTACCATTTTCAAACTTCATAAATCTCTGCATGTAAGATATATAGTCATTCCACTCAGAATAGTTTATTACTAGCATCTACCATATGTCTACTGTAGGTTGGCATCATTTTCTAAATGTCTTTTTATTTTTTTACAACATTAGGGGATTAGAAATCTAATAGTAATTTTTCACATTTTCAAGAAAATTTGCAATATACTTTTTTTAATGGACCAGTCCAGTTCTGACATGGCTTTGATTGGCCTGTATACTATATCTAAGAAACTACACCCCTTAAAGTATTCAAAACATTTAGGAAGTTTATTAACCCAATAGGTGTTTCACAGAAATTATAGCAAATTGGAGGAGAAATTTAAAAATTTGACTTTTATTTGCAGACTTTCAATTTTTATCCATTATTCACTGGAACACCGTAGATGTGACCAGGGAAATGCAACTTAATTTTGATTCCCCAGATTATGCAGTTTTTAGGGACATCCCATATATGGGCATAGTGTGCTATTTGGTTCAACCACACGTACCGGACTTTGGAGTCTCATTTTCAATACGATTTTATTTCAGCATCATTTCAGGTTTGTGGACACCCTTAAGGAATATATCCAGGGGTGCAGTGAGTTTATCGACCCCATAGGTGTTTAAATTTTTTTTTACCATTAGGCTGGGATAATAAAGAAAATTTGATATATTGATTTGATATTATTTTCTGCAGTGCATCTGCTGTATATTTATGTCACTTGATATATTACTATTTTAATTTATACTATGATGCATTGTGGTTAATTTATTTAATTTGTTGTCCCAGTGTTTTAAGTAACAAACGGTCCTGCTTTTTTGTACTATATATGATTTTGAACTCTTTTTTAGCTGTGATTAAAAACATTGGCCGACATGTATGAAGCTCGCCACGTCGGGGCGCATCTTTTCGGCAGTTTTCGGCGAAATTTGCGCCAGATTTATGTCGGCGCCGGGGCGCGCTCATACATTTCATGTAAAGTCCACCGCACCTCGCCAGTGTGTGAGGCGCGGTGCGGGACCTAGGCGCAGTGCGGGGCTGCGCCTAAGATTCGCCGCCCGAGGTAGTGCGCTCATACATTCCGTGTAAAGTCCGCCACGCCTCGCCTGTGTGGGGCGCAGTGCGGGGCTGCGCCTCATATTCGCCGTCCGAGGAGGTGCGCTCATACATGCGGGGAAAAGTTCACCGTGCCTCGCCAGTGTGTGGGACGCAGTGCGGGACTTAGGCGCAGAAGGGACTGCGCCTCACGTGTATTCCGATTCAAGCCAGGCTGGAAAACAGCGAGAAATCATTAAAGATGTCCGTGCGGCATGGAGTATGAATCAAAAAATCGCCTTTATAAAAGCGTAAAACATTCTCTGAAAAAGAGCTGAAACCTACTAAAAAAAATACATGAATAAAATCACTTTCCGAAAATCAAGAACGGCGCTACATCGGGAATTTGGATATAGAGAATTGCCGGGAAATACAGTAATTCAAATTCTGTAAGCTATTCTCATTGGTCGGCAGAAACCAGCCAATCAGAATAGGAGCGACAGTGACCCATTAAAAATGGAGAAGAATGGACCAATCAAAATCAAAGGTGGGACAGTTCAAAATACAGTAAAAATGCAGAAAAGAGCTGATTGGCTGAGCTAGCGGGGGCTTGGCAATCCTGGCCAATCAGAAAAGGAGCGACAGGGACCCATTTTAAACTATGGAGAAATATAGACCAATCAAATACAAAGGCGGGTGTCAGGGAGCGGTCAGGGACACACACACAGACACGGACAAGTGGGCCCTGACTCTGATTCCAGCCCCTGTCCCTACCTTTTGGGGAACCCGACTCCTTAATAGGCCGGCCCCAACCGGAAGACTGATGGCTGCACTGAAATAAGTGCAACACAGACAAGACAAACAGACACAGAACAAATAAGTGAAGTCGGGCAGTCCAAAGTTGGCAACAGTACGGGCAGCACGGTACAGAGACCTGAGACAAAAGGATAAACAGAATACAAGACAAAGGTTGATACCGGTCGGGCGCAGCAGTACAAAATCACTAGGAAAAGAGAGTAGTCAGGAGAACAGCAGGGTCAAATACAGGAAAGGCGAAAGCAACAGGAAGGGCTAGCTAAAGCAAAAGACCTCTATAGCAGGCACAGGTTACTAGTGAAGGCATCCTTAAATAGGTGAGCAGCGGACACAGAACAGAGGTGATTGGTGGAAGAAGCACAAAACTAGATAGGGAAATAAGGCTGTCAATCAAGGAGGAACACTGGTTAACTGAAAGAGTGCTGGAGGACTCCTGGTCACGGGCGTTGGCCAGGAATCAATTACCTACAGGGAAAGAAGGACTCAGTTCACACTAGTGAATAAGAATACAAGGAATTACGTTAAAAACCATGGTTTACGTCGTACTGGCCGTGGCCGGCGACCAGAACCAAAGGCACGGGGCGTGCCAGGCACAATCATGACAGTACCCCCCTCTCTATGAGGGGCCACCGGACCCTCAGACCCTGTAGGTTTGGCAGAGTGTACTTGGCGAATTTTTCCCTTTACTAACTCAGGGGCATGTTTTGCCGATGGGACTCGGAGACGGACATATTTGGGTCTGGGTCGGCAATTACCACTAGGTTTTTTGATTCTCAGTTGGGCTTTTTTAAAAGTCTTATGACTCTTTACACAGACTGTGCACAGTATCTCAGTTTTACAACCTGTAGTGGCAGAGTACATGAGATGGGAATCCTCATAGCAAAAGGGAGACAGCTTAGACAGAGCAGAACACTGAATCGGTAGTCGAGAACACTACTTCCGGAAAAAGAAAATTTTCAGGTTCCTGCGTAGAGTTTAGCTTCGGGGCAGACAAGTTACACTTTTACCCCGGAGTGAGGTCTATGGTAGAATCAACAGGCTGGTGTGGAGGCAAAATACCAGCAACATCTCCATCTAAAACGTCAGATTTACATTCTGAAATATCGCAAGCATTAATTACCGCACACACCAAGGAATCGACAGTCTTCAAATGAGAACCACATGAGGCACCCCATTTGATCAGCTCAGTGGTTCCCCCAAAGCCCAAACACAGGTTTTGGGGGGTGGAGCCAGGAACCAAGAATAAAATCCGCAGGGGAGTTTTCCATGACAAAAAACGAAAGTTTTTCCGTATGCAACTCCCAAAATTAAAAGGGAAATTTTTAGATTTCTAAAAATTTGATTTTTTTTCCCCCCGATTAGGGGGGGTTGAATCTACCCCTGAAACCAAAAAGGGAAAGCACTCACGGGGAACTAGTTCCAAACCCAAGACCTGGCAAAAAGCATACTAAAAAAAAATGCCAGCAGCCCCCTGAGCCCAATCATTTTTTGACAAGCAAATTCTTAAAATTAGAGCCCAAAAGTTACAGGAAAAAAAACTTTTTCCCCAGAGAAAGGAGGTACCTGTATAGGGTTTTTTACCTTCCTGGAAATTACTCAGGCATTATTTTTCCCTTGAGGTAAAGGGGGGTTAGTGGGGGGCAGTTCTCAAAAAAAAGGGCCCGGTTTTTCCCCGCAAAAAAAGGGCAAAAGGGATTTCAAAAGCCGATGTTTTCTCCTGGTGGCAGCAGATGAAAAACCCAACACCAGGGTTTTCTTCTTCGGAGGGGTGATGGGGAAATAAAATAGGAAAATTTTTCCCGAGAAAGAAAAAAAAAATTTTTATACAGAAAAATTTGACTTGAACTGAACAGCCCGACCCCCCTTTTTTTCCCCTGCTTCTTCCCCCCAGCCCTTTGTCAATGGTCACAGCTAGAGTCTAAAGCCCTTTTTAATGCTCAGGTTTTTGGTTTGGCCTGCCCATGAAATCCTTTCCGCATCAGATAGACCTTGTTTTGAAGGGGTTTTTAAAGGGGGTTGACCAGACCCCCCGGTAAATGGTACACCATTGGGAACTCGGGAACAATAGCTTAAACCCGAGCGACGGCCCTGCTGAATAGATAGCGGGTTTGAGTTTCTGCCCAATGCCACAAAAATTGAGTTTGGGCATAAAACAGGGCCCTAAAGCCTGAAAGAATTTGTCAATCAAACCCCATTCGGGGCTTCAGGGGGCATAGCTAAAGCCCAATCCTGAGGGGGGCCCGGGAAAGGAAAGACACACAATCGCCCCCTTTTTCCCCTCAGTGGGGAAAAAAATTTTAAGGGAAAAACAGGTGGACAGGATTCCCCGAAAAAAATTTGTAAAAACCCGTTTTTGGGGTTTCCATCAAAACGATCCCCTTTAAAAACATCTTAGATTTTAACGGACACTAGGATTCACAAACACAGGGGCGGTTGGACACAGAAGGGGGGGGCAAGACGGGGTGCCGGGGTATTTTAGGGCACCCAGACGTTCGGTTTGGTTGATAACCCCCGCCTGCCCTGAAACGATTGTCAACTCGTCCAGGGGGTCGGTGATCGACAATCAGTACCATTTAAACCGGGGGGGGATTTGATTAGGGTAAGACCTGTATAATGTCAGGGACCATCGGGCCCACAACACAGACACGGACAATGGGCCCTCTGACCCACCCCTTGCCCTACCTTTTGGGGAACCCGACCCCCTTAATGGGCCGGCCCCCCAACCCGGGGGACTATGGCTGCACTGAAAAAAGGCAACACAACAAGACAAACAGACCAAAACAAATAAGCAAAGTCGGGCGTCCAAATTTGGCAACGTACGGGCGCGGGGTACACAGCCCTGGAAAGGTAAACAGAATACAAGACAAATCAATACCGGTCAGGCGCGCAGAAAAAAATACTAAAAAAGAGAGTAGTCAGGGGAACAGCAGGGTCAAATACGGGAAAAGGCGAAAAGCAACAGGAAGGGGCTAGCAAAAGCAAAAGACCTCTATAGCACGAGGTTATATGAAGGCACCAAAATAGGTGAGCAGCGGACACAGACAGGTGATTGGGGAAAAAGCAAAAAACTAAAAGGGAAAAAAAGGGGCTGTCAATAAAGGAGTTTAACTTTTTTAACTGAAAGAGTGTGGGGATTCCGGGTCACGGGCGTTGGCCGGGAATCAATTACCTAAGGGAAAGAAGGACCCCTTCACACTATGATAAAAAAAACAAGGAATTACGTTAAAAACCATGGTTTACGTCGTCCCGGCCGTGGCCGGCCCCAGAGCCAAAAGGGAAGGGGGCGTGCCGGACAATCAGACAGCGGGCAGTTCAAAAAACAGTAAAAAATTTAGAAAGACTGATTTGGTAGTGCGGGGGCTTGGCAATCCTGGCCCAATCAGAATAGGAGCACAGGGGACCCCTTTTAACCTATGGAGAAATATTGACCCCAAACAAAATTTAAAGGCGGGACGTTTTAAATACAGTAAAAATGCGAAAAAAGCTGATTTGGGTGAGCTACAGGGGCTGGCTATCCCGGCCAATCAGGCGGAGCTCTTGTCCATCATTTATGGCCCGATCGGGGGATGAAATCTCCACTCTCAGCGCCGGCGGTATGGGGGTATGATTTAAAAAATATTTTTATTGGTGTAATATTCTCTCAAAAGGCTGAAACCTTCTATAAAACATAACTCAATCAAATCCCTAACGCATTTGTCGCCGTCACCGGCGCTGCATCAGGAATTGCGATATAGAGAATTGCGCGAAATACAGTAATTCAAATAGTTCAAGCTCTTCTCATTGGTCAGCAGAAACCAACCAATCAGAATAGGAGCGACAGGGAACCATTATCAGCTATGGAGAAGTATTGACCAATCAAATGAAAAGGCGGACAGTCCAAAATACAGTAAAAACGCAGAAAAGAGCTGATTGGTTGAGCCCAGGCGGCAGATATGAATCCACCAATCATATGTAGTGTGTCTACTTTGAATGGAGGAAGAAGGGCGCGATAGAAGGGCGCCCTAAAAGTTATTACTGTCTATGAGAAATATTCTAGGACTGTGATTGGTTGAGGGAAGAGGGGCTCGTCCTGCTTAGCCAATCAGCGGCTGAGCTACTTTCTCATAGAGTTCGATGGGGAAAAGAAATGCAGAGCGAGCTCTGTTTGTGATTGGCTAATTTAAAAGAGGCACGGTTATTTGGACCAATGGGAGAGCGAGCGACGCTATTATGGGTTTTCTAATGCAATCTATAATAAAACTGTACATGACCGAAATCAAACGATAAGACTCACGAAGTTGTGCCGATCGCTTTTTATTCCATTCTTTGTGCTGCAGGATGAACAAAAATCGCAATTCTTTTATTTTTATTTTTTTTTACGGTGTTCACTGTGTGGGTTAATTAACAGGACATATTTTTAGGGTAGGTCATTATGCACATGGCAATACCAAGTATGTGTACTTTATTTATATTTTATCTTATGTGTAGTGATTGGCATTTTTAAAGGGAAAAAGGGCGATGTACGTGTTTTTATTTTACTTTTTGTGTCTGTTTTACTTTTTTTTTTTTACTTTTTTTTTACAATTTTCTCACTTTTCCACATAGAGGATTTGTATCAGTGATCTTCAGATTACTGATACAACAGGAGATCAGTACACAGCACTGCTGCTGTATACTGGTCTCCATGGCGACTGTCAATCACCATGCCCAGCAATGCCAACAATGCATTGCGGGCATGGTGAAGTCACTGACAGCCCGGGAAGTGTTTCTTTGGCACCAAGAGCGGACAAGTGAAGAACAGACGTCAATGCAAGCACCATGTGACACGCATAACACAAGTCTGGAATGGTGGCCCAAAAAAGGTGAAGAAGTCTCAACTTAATGTCATCATAAGAAGCGCTGGCTCGAGTTTGGAAAAAAGTATAAAAAGTGGACAGTAGAAGTTTGAAAATGTGTAATTTGAAGTGATGAGATGAAAGTCAATAGACAGGGCTCTGATTGGTGCAAATGGGTCTGGAGGAATCAAGGAAAAAAAGGGGCTAATGGATTGAGAAATTGACGAAACTGTCAATTTCAGGAGAGCAAGCGTGATGATATGAGGTTGTTTCGTAGCCAAAGGCGTTGGATACTTGACCAGGATTGATGGTGGTCTCAGTACTGAGCTATATGTGAGTATCCAACAAGCTGAGTTGCTTTATACACTCTAGTACTATGGGTATGAAAAGGAAGGCATAGTGTTCCAGTAGGACAACGACCCGGAGCATATGTCAAGATTGTTAAAGAAATGGTTCAATGACAATGAAGTAGGGTTGCTGGATTGGCCCCCACAGTTCCCAAACCTTAACCCAATTGAACACTTGTGGGTAGAATAGAAGAAAAAGCTGTATTCGTACCCAAATCAGTTGATCAGTATGCAACAACACTGGGAACATGTAGACAAGACCAGGGATCAGATTTCAGTCGAGACATGCTTGGATCTGATTGCGAGCATGCCCAGAAGGATTCAGATAATATTCAGAGCCAAAGATGGATTTACAAAATTCTAACAAAATAATAAAACTTCAACTATAGATTTTTAGGAGCAAATGAGCACCAAGCATCTACATAACTAAGCATATGCTAAATTGTTGAAAGTCAAATTTATGTATGAGATAGCCAAAATGATTGTCTATAAAATGATGGTAGTCTCAGCTGTAGTGGATGGTGAGGTATGGAGCCTGAAAGTTCAAAGACATTGTTACCCTTTTGCTTGGCACTATATATACAGACACACAAATATATACACATTACACATCTACAGTATTTTTTTTTTAGTGATATAAATAAGAAAAAAAAAATTGCCAACTTTCAATATATTTCCTTCCACTCTGATCCAGAAGTTAGATATTTAAAAGGAATCTGTCACGATAAAAAATTATATGAACTGCAGGTAGAATGTGACAGAGCAGAAAGAGCTAAACAGATTGTTATATTGTTCTATGTGGGAAAGATTCAGTAGAATTTATATTTTATTCTTTTAAATCCATGCTAATTCTGGGTCAAGGAGTCCATTGGGCAGTCTCATCAGTGATTGACAGTCATCTATGCACATTCATGCAACAAAGCTGTCAATCACTAATAACACCTCCTCCATAACCTATAATAAGCAAGGATGTAAATAATTAAAATACAAGTTTTACTGAATCTTTCCACACAGAACAATATACTAATCTAATCAACTCTTTCTACTCTATAACATGCTACCAGCAGATCAGATAGCATTTCAATCAATTTAAGTATAAAATAATTATGACATAACATACAGTGGTGGCCAAAAGTATTGGCACCTCTGCAATTCTGTCAGATAATACTCAGTTTCTTCCTGAAAATGATTGCAATCACAAATTCTTTGGTATTAATATCTTCATTTATTTTCCTTGCAATGAAAAAACACAAAACAGAATGAGACAAAAATCAAATCATTGATCATTTCACCCAAAACTTCACAAATTGGCCGGATAAAAGTATTGGCACCCTCAGCCTAATACTTGGTAGCACAACCTTTAGCCAAAATAACTGCGAACAACCGCTTCCGGTAACCATCATTGAGTTTCTTACAATGCTCTGCTGGAATTTTAGACCATTCTTGTTTGGCAAACTGCTCCAGGTCCCTGAGATTTGAAGGGCGCCTTCTCCAAACTGCCATTTTGAGATCCCTCTACAGGTGTTCTATGGGATTCAGGTCTGGACTCTTTGCTGGCCACTTTAGAAGTCTCCAGTGCTCTCTCTCAAACCATTTTCTAGTGCTTTTTTGAAGTGTGTTTTGGGTCATTGTCCTGCTGGAAGACCCATGACCTCTGAGGGAGACCCAGTTTTCTCACACTGGGCCCTACATTATGCTGCAAAATTTGTTGGTAGTCTTCAGACTTCATAATGCCATGCACACGGTCAAGCAGGCCAGTGGCAGCAAAGCAACCCCAAAACATCAGGGAACCTCCGCCACGTTTGACTGTAGGAACCGTGTTCTTTTCTTTGAATGCCTCTTATTTTTTTGTGTAAACTCTATGTTGATGCCTTTTCCCAAAAAGCTCTACTTTTGTCTCATCTGACCAGAGAACATTCTTCCAAAACATTTTAGGCTTTCTCAGGTCAGTTTGGGCAAACTCCAGCCTGGCTTTTTTATGTCTCGGGGTAAGAAGTGGGGTCTTCCTGTGTATCCTACCATACAGTCCCTTTTCATTCAAATGCCGACGGATAGTACGGGTTGACACTGCTGTACCCTCGGACTGCAGGGCAGCTTGAACTTGTTTGGATGTTAGTCGAGGTTCTTTATCCACCATCCGCACAATCTTGCGTTGAAATCTCTTGTCAATTTTTCTTTTCTGTCCACATCTAGGGAGGTTAGCCACAGTGCCATGGGCTTTAAAACTTCTTGATGACACTGCACACGGTAGACACAGGAACATTCAGGTCTTTGGAGATGGACTTGTAACCTTGAGATTACTCATGCTTCCTCACAATTTGGATTATCAAGTCCTCAGACAGTTCTTTGGTCTTCTTTCTTTTCTCCATGCTCAATGTGGTACACACATTGCAGGACACAGGACAGAGGTTGAGTCAACTTTAATCCATGTCAACTGGCTACAGGTGTGATTAAGTTATTGCCAACACCTGTTAGGTGCCACAGGTAAGTTACAGGTGCTGTTAATTACACAAATTAGAGAAGCATCACATGATTTTTCAAACAGTTCCAATACTTTTGTCCACCCCCTTTTTATGTTTGATGTGGAATTGTATCCAATTTGGCTTTATGACAATTCTTTTTGTGGTTTTCCATTGAAGACAAATTAAATGAAGATAATAATACCAAAGAATTTGTGATTGCAATCATTTTCAGGAAGAAACTGAGTATTATCTGACAGAATTGCAGGGGTGCCAATACTTTTGGCCACCACTGTATACTACGCGACATATACCCTTTAAGCATCATAGCTCACATCAATGCAAAATTATCAAATATGTGTTAGAAACATTTTACCTTTTCTCTCCCCCAAATATGATATATTTAAAAACTTACTTTATTCTCACAGATAAATGATCATTGCAGAGTATTAATTCTGCATTTATTAATACAATTTCTTGCCCCTGGTAAATAAAAAAATACATGAAAATTTAATTTAATTCTTCTCTCTAGTGAATAAACAATTGTTTTCTCAATAACAGTACTTACTGTATATACAGCAACCAGTTTTAATGCTGAATCCACTGAAAGTGAATAACATTGATAGTCTCTTTATAACAGCACCTTTTGAAGAGTGGAATATATCAATGACTGTTCTTGAAGTTGCTTAATTGAAAACAGGAGAATGGGTGAGCTTAATAATATGAGCAACTCTGACAACAGTCAAATTGCGATGGCTAGACAACTTGGTTAGAGCTAGTCTAAATTGGGATGTTCCCAGTATGCAGTGGTTCAATAACTACAAGTACCAAAAAAAACCTATCAAACTGATTAAAGGAAGAACAATAACTAAAAAGTCATGAGTGCCCAGGTCTCTGTGATGCAAATGGGTGGTGGTGGCTAGCCTTAATCGCAAGAGTTTGTTTATGAGTCAGCTCACCACTTGAATATACCACCTGAGGAAGCACGGAAAGGCGAAAACAGCCTTGTATAAATAGCATCCAAAATGACAAAAATCCAGTGTCCATACACGTGGAAGACTAAAATTTCTGAATCTTTATTGTATTCATTAAAAGCATCACATGCTGTTAACTAACAAAGCGTACATACTGATGCGTTTCATGGTGGCTAGCCTGTCTGCTCTGATAACACAGAAGAGCTTCTGTAGTACAAATGTAGTACAAATTACTGAATGTTTACACTGGCTTTCATAGTACAGTACACAAACTGGTCACAGTGCTGATGTAGACATCTGTCCACTGCTACAAAACACCTACAATGGTCACATGAGCATCTGTACTGTATCATAAAATGATGGAAGAAGGTGGCCATTGCTCACCTGGGAAAAATAAAACATCAGGATTCATTGCAGGAAGGCAAGCAAGCAGAGGAAATCAGACACTCTCAGAATTGTTCTGTTACATATCACATATCATCAAAACATTCCTGTACATTAAGTGTACCAACTCATAGCACTATGCTAACTAAACGCAGTGGCCTTTTTGATAAGATAATTCACTTTACCATACTGAAAAAATCATTAAGGAATGGTTTGAGATACATGACAAAGAGTTTATTTAGTCTTTATATGGTGTTTTTTTGGTTCCCAAATTCTCAAAATCACGATTTGATTGATCATCTATGGGATATCCTGCAAAAACAAGTTTGATCCATGGATTCCCTCTTCACAACTTACAGGACTTAATGGGGTTATTCAGCCTATTAGGCTATGTTTACAGAGAACAGGTTTTCCGTCGGATTTCCAGCTGTTTTAGTATTTAGAAACCACTGAAAATCCAACAGAAAACAGTTCACGTAGACTTCAATACAAAAAATGACCTAGAGTCTACACAGGTAATTTTTTTCTGGTTGTTTTTTAAAGCCACTAGGTGCTGGTGGTTTTTAAAAAGTTCTAAATTACACCGGAGTCCAGCAGAAAATTTACTATTGAAATCTTTGTAAACCGACAGGCATATTTTTGGACAGTTTCTGGCACGGTTCTCGCTGCAGATCTGCTGAAAACCTAAGAGTTTAATCAAGGCATATACTGTAGTTCCCACCTATAGTGGGTGTGTTTTTGTGCAGAAGCATGACATGCAGTCATCATAGATCTGTATGCTTAAACTTTTTGTACAGTAGCCTGCCATGCGGTCATCATAGATCTATACGTTAAACATTTTAGGTGACATGTATGAAGCTAGTTTTCTGGTGTACTTTGAGCCAAAAAGAATGTATGAACAGGTGCACTCCAAACTGAGGCGTGATAAGTCCCTTTGCAATGCACCAAAGACACTTTTTTGTGCAACAAAGATAAGGGGCGTTCTGGGGGCGTGTCGCACCACATTCATAGAAGTAGAAGACACATTTATGATTCTTTGACGCCAAATCTAGACGCAGAACAGTTAGAACAGCCAGACCATGTTAAAGGTGGTCTGCCTGAGCCTGAGTTGTCATATTGGCACTACAATGTGCCTGTGTGTAGAACTGCAGAAGAACAGGTTCATACATTTTGGTGCATTCTACACTACCACTATAGCACCAAAATTCATACATGTCGCCCTTTGTTCAGAAGTATGCATGCAGTCATCATAGATCTGTATGCTTAAACTTTTTGTGCAGAAGCATGCTCTGTGGTCATCATAGATTTGTATATTTAAACTTTGTGTTGCACAATATAAATATATTTTTAGTGTTTTTAATAAAATATAGTGTTAACATTTTTGTTTTGGCATTTTTGGTACCAAATCTTAGCTCTGGGATAAGAACTCCCAGTGGTTCAGTAATCGGAAAAATCGTTACTGGGATATTTGTGAGGTGCTCTACCCGGGGGACTGGAATTGATATGTGAGTATGATATATGACTGTGGTGGTTGATCCGTAAATGATTTTTAATATTTCTATTGCAATACTTTAGTTTTTTGTTCTTTTTAACCCCTTCATGACATTGGACATATGCATACGTCCTAGCGGGAAGTGCCTTCCCACAAAGGGACGTATGCATACATCCTGGCGATCGTGCGGGCATACAGGTTAGCTCCGCACGATCGCGACCTGGGACCAGCGGTAAATTACCGCTGGCCTTATGCCGCATCACCCATAGCTGGAGTAAGCTCCAGCCGCGGGTGATTAACACTTCATTATCGCGACCTGTCATGGTCGCAAAAATGAAGCTGCAGGTCGGAGGAGTGAGCTCCTCCTGCCTACGATCTCTCTGCGCCGCTACTGTTCCACTCACCTGACGCCCTGGATGCTTTCTGATGATGTCACCTTACATTACCATGCCCACAATGCATTGTGGGCATGGTAATTGACAGTTACCATGGCGACCAGTACACAGCAGCAATGATGTGTACTGGGCTACTGTTGTAACAGCAATCTGAAGATTGATGTTACAAATCCCTTCTGGGGAAAAGTGAAAAAATGTAAAAAGGAAAAAAAAAAAAAGTAAAAAAAGTAAAACAAAAACACAAAAAATAAAATAAAAAACATGTACACCGTCCTTTTCCCCTTTACAAATGCAAATCGCCCCCAAAAAGATCAAAAATAAATAAAGTACCCATATTTGGTATCGCCCCGTGCATAACGACCCACTCTATAAATATGTCATGTTAATCAGTCCATACGGTGAACGCCGTAAAAAGAAATAAAAAACAGTCACAGAATTGCGATTTTTGTTCATCCTGCAGCACATAAAATGGAATAAAGAGCGATCAAAAACCATATAAACGCCAAAGTTGTACCAATTTAAAAATTTCATTTCATCCCGAAAAAAAAAAAAGCCCTCACACAGCTTGTACCAGAAAAAAAAAAAATTATGTTTCCAAAAATAGGAAGCATAAATATTTTTTTACAAAAAAAAACCCTTTTTTTTAAATTGCTTAAAAAATAAAAAAAAAATATATAAATTGGGTATCGCCATAATCACATCGACCCATGGAGTAAAGATAACTTGATTGATACTGCACGGTGAATGCTGTTAAAAAATAAAAAAAACACTACAAGATTCAGTATTTTTTTCCCTCCCTTCCCAAAAATCGGTTTTAAGACTGATCAAAAAGCGCCCCCAAAATTTGTCCCAAAAAAAATTAAAACTCATCCCCACAAAAAACAAAACCCTATCTTTTTCTGCCACGAAAATAAAAAAGTTTTGGCTCTCAGATTTGGCGATGAAAAAAACGTTTTTTTCCCTTTTTTAATAAAAGATTTTTTATTGTGAAAAAAGCATAAAACAAAAAAAAAAATACAAATTTTATATACTGAAATCGTATCGACCGCTGAGTAAAAACTAGCAGAAATTTATAGAACGCTTACCACTGAAAAAAATAAAATAAAAAACACTGACAAGAATGTTTGTATTTTGTCAAATCCTCCAAAAACCCTTAAATAAAAAGTGATTAAAGTGTCATTGAAAACCAAAATGGTACTAAAAAAAACATCAACTCATCCTGAAAAAATCAACCCCATAATCGCTCCAATACAAAAAAAATTTAAAAAGTTATGGCTCCCAGAAAGGACAAAAAAACAACGCAATTGGGGGTTTTTTCTAGCTCCAAAAAATCAAATCAGGCTCAGGAAATACTTTGAACCGGTCTGTCCCGTTCCAGCATAATCACCCGTTTTGTGTCCTCAGTAATAAATGTGTAAATTAAAGGTTTGTGTGACCACCTCCTAATGCCCCCACATCTTAGGCACATTACAAAGTGCTGTGGGTGCCCGATAATGCGGCGAATTTTGGAGTGCACCTGATTATAATTTTTAGAGAAAACCCCCGACACACATGTCGTCCCAAAAGTTTAGTGACAAATTTAAAGAAAAATTTTTAATTTTTGTCTATATAGTGCAGCACAGACTATTTAAGAATTATGTAGAGTCTCTTGTGTTTGCCTTGTGCATAACTATTTTCATTGATTGACATTCAAGTCTTTCATCCTAATTTTTTTTCTATGATATGGTCACTTTCTTTCCCATATGGTCTGCTCTATGGGGTGCATTGCACTTGCTTTGCTGTAAGCTTTTCAAGGGGTTAAGTATATAGGGCGAAAGAACTTATACTGCAAAGTTTCTTGTGTATTCCTTTGAGATACACTTTCAGCCTGTCTCCTTGTGATCTCTATCTGTCAGATCTCACAAGCAGGAAGTAGGGGACACAGGCTAAAGCAGCATCTAATAGATTCACACTGGAGATTCTGCACACAGCAGATAGCAGGGACAGGCATTTTGGGTCAGGGGAGCTGTATAAATCTGCCATGCATGTAGGTTTACGTCTATTTTTTGTACGGGTTCTTTGAAAAAGCAGTAGTGGGCCCCTTTTTCAACACAGCAAGTAGGTCTCCCAACAGTACCGATTTGAGTGGGGCAGTCCCGATATTGAGACTGTGTCCAGGACAGGCTGCATTGTATCCTGATACCTGCTCTATAAGCAGAGAGCTGAGAGCAGTGTCAGGCTCCACACCAGGGGCATTGTTAGGGTCCTAAAGCATCCAGGCCTGGGCCCTCTTTGTCACAGTTTACTCAGTAGGGCTGGGTTCAAACTGCATTTTTCACGGCACATTGTGAATTACGGCATATATTTTTATGGAGAAAAAAAAGTATGCTCTTGTCCCTAATTTTACACGTATTCCACATAGATTATACCCATTACCTTAGCAGGACACTGTACAATAAAAATCAGGGTTGACAAATTTGCTTTTTCAAAACCACTCATTTATGTATAATAGTGTAAAACCTCTAAATAATACGGTATCCAGATAATACAACTATGCATGGAGCAGATACACCACATGTATTACCGACATTATTTAACAAAAAAAAATCCCACAATACCAAGACCATCAATTTCAGTTCTACCACTATCTAAGGCCTAAATAATACTGCCAGACCATGACCACATGCGACCACCACATAGTAGCTATCAGTTGAAACAGGCTCTGCAGATATAGAAGTAAATATAGTGTAGTTACAGCCACTGACTCACAGGTGATGTTTTTTCTGATCAGAGTGGTCGTCTTCTCCTTGTTTTTTTTCCTTTAGGCCCAAACTGCCATGATGACCTCCCGGCTACAACTCCTCTCTGCAGAATTTACCCACACATCTTAGAATCCTCACTTTTCCAGCCACTCCTTACCCATTCCCTATTTCTGTACAAACTCCTCATGGGGTGATGATGGGGCTTTATGGGATGATAGGTGGGGGTATAAAGGTCCCCACCATTGTTAGGCAGTTATATAGGTCCTCTCCATTGCTAGGTAGGTATATAGGTCCTCTCCATTGTTAGGTACGTTTATAGCCCACCATTGTCACTTCATTGTGCTTCTACCCAGTTTACTGTCGCGACGCGCACTAGTACTTCTTTTTACTGTGCAGGCCCGCCGGTGCCCCAGTCCAGGCCAGATTCCTGGCAACAGCTGTTTAATCCAGGGCACAAGCCCTAAATAAAATGGCCTAGCGATGCCTCTGCTCCACCCCCCCAACCTAACTCATCTCTCCTTTTCACTATTCTGTGAGGAAGAAACAACGTGGTACAAGGAGTTAGGGTAGCTGCCAAAAGACGGACAATCCATGCGGAGTTCATCATGAAGAGCCACAGTCTCAACAGTAAGGACCACATGTACGAAACTGTTTAGGTCTAAAACTCAAAAAAGTGAGTTTTAGACCTAAACAGGTTCATACATGTGGCCCTAAGTGTTTACTTTCTATAGTAGAAGTGAGGTCTCGCTCAGGCAGCAGCTTTAGATGTTAGAAGCCTTAGTAACTCTCTCCTCCTCTCTATCCCTCCAGTCACTATCCCCCATCTTGACACTCCCCAGCCATTGATCCTTTCCCCACTCTGACTCCTCCAGTCACTGTCTCCCTTCCTGACTCATTCAGTCACTGTCTCCACCTCAATTTGACACTCCTCAGCTACTCCCTCCAACACCTCCAGTCATTGTCTCCTCTTTAACCCCTGTAGTCAAACAGTGGGAGCTGGCAACTGTAGCAGGGCAATGGCACTGAGAAAGTGTCATAAAATTTTTCCCTGATGTCACTGGTTTGCCTCGTTACTGCAGTTAGACTAAAAAGTCTAGTTGCGGTGGCAATGTACACAGCTGAGGGAGGTTAGTCAACTACTCCTCCCTGACCATTCCCATGGCTTATCCAACAGTAATACATACGTCTGAAGAGCTCTTCTGGGTGCTTGCTGTTGAGGATGTTGCCCATATTTCCTGGGTGCTGGATAGGCTATTTGTTGTCCAGGAAAGCTGGGTGATATCCCATGTGTAGGGTTTCTGTTTTTTATTTTTTCCCACATGTTTCCCTTTCGGACTATAAAGGATTTGTTGGACTATGTCAGACCAGCATTGCATATATTTCTCTAATATGACCACTTTGCTTCCTGGCTCCTCCACTTTCTTTCCAAAGAACCCCATTTTATGGGGTTTTTTTAAAAAACCCCTTTTTTTCAAAAATTGCCCCTTCCCCTTTCCCTTTCCCTCTATACTTGGACACTA
>JAODAL010039287.1:0-12500 GCA_025379985.1 Phyllomedusa bahiana
TTTTGGGAAAAAAACAAGGGATTCTAGTGTAACGGGGCAAAATTTTTATGTAATTTCCCCCGCTTGCCATATTTAATGAGTTAACCAAAATCCATAAATCCACCTCATTCCCTCCAATGTGTCCCATTATTTCAGGCGGTGGTTCATTGATTGAGAGATTGTGCAAATGGGTTGATTTGTCATTACAACCCTTGGTAAACTAGGTGCTTGGCTATATCAAGGACAATAAACAGGTACTCGAGGTTTTTGAAAATTTTCAGTGGAAATCTTCCTTTCTTTAGATTACATGCAATGTTTCTTCTTTGTATTCATATATTTCACATAAAGGTTTGGTAGTGTTGGCATATCATTTATACAATTGTATACAATATTCATAAGATCTCATTTATTAAATTATTGAGATTGTGAAGTATATTCTCAAAAATAATTTTTTACTATTCTATTGACAAATTTTTCTCCAGACGTGTAGGGCATCAATGGGGACGCCCTCATTGGCAAATCTCTATATGTCGTGATGGGAATCTATGTGCATCATATATTCTGTTGAGAATCCTTTTGTGAGATCCATTCACTGGTTGGTGATGTCCTGATTGTTTGCAATGGGGAGGAGTCTGGTATCAAAAGTTACATTAACTGCAACAGTGATTTTGCTGTTTACGTTGCAGAACGCACTTCATGTCTCAAAAATTATGTAGGATTTACCATTCGTCCTCTGAAAAGAAGGATCGCAGAACACATTGCTGATTCAATCAATCCTTTGAGCATTGATTTGTTAGTAATGTCCAAATATTTTTCTGCAATTCATAGTGGTGATCTATCTATTCTTAGAGTGTATGGCATGGAAAAAGTTAAAATATTTGAGGGGGCGGTGACCGTAGAAAGATTCTTTTGAATTGGGAAGCTTATTGGATTTGGTTGTTAGACAGCCACCTCCCTAATGATATGAACTTTAAAAATGAACTATTATATTTATATTAATGTTGGTTCCTTATCCGTATTTTTTTCACATTGATTTGATTACTCCTTTGTATACTTACGTAAGTTTACCATGTGATCTTGTTTCAAGCACTTTATTGATTATTTCCTTTAAATTGTGTCCCATTTTACATGTTTTTTAATGCTATTAGTAAGGGTCAGCATTTTCTGTGCTGTGCTTGTACTTTTAAAATGAATCTTCAATAAATTTTCAACAAGTTTTAAGTACATTGGTGTTGGACGTTTTATGTGATTCACAACCTCTACAACTTTGTCTTTCTTGACTGGTGCCTCCCAGTCTTGTCCGTGCACCGACACGCTATATGATTAACTGTTTTGTCTTTTTGAGTTCTGACTCTTAGTCCTAACAGATAAATAGATAAAGTGTGTTGCCTCCTCATTACTTAAAGTTACAAGCAAAAAGCAGCATAATGACAATATAACGAAGTGTCATCCATCTTTAGTGTCATCCATTATCTCCACCTATTACATGCACTGAAATATTTAGAACAGCAACTGATATCACAACAGGACTGTTTTTCAGTTTGGGATTTCTAGTTTTATTATAATCATAGTAGCGACAGGATATTTAGTTGCTAATGTCATCACGTAAAAACTGCATTAAAGTTATTCAGTCTTTCACATGTTTTAATCCACTTTCACAGCAGGGTATCCGAGTAATGATGTCATGATGCTTGCAATCCAGTCTCTTCTGTTTCAACACTTGCCTACAATACAAAGGTCGTTCATTAACACTAGTTGCTTGTAGATGCAGTCTCAACATGTAGACATGAAAAAGAAAGTGGCGAATAATAAACAAGTCCACGTTAGTGGTAATTATGAGAAAGTACTCCATATTGTATAGATATGTGTATAAAATTGCTTTTCTCACCAGCTGTCGTGTAGTTACATTAACATTTAAATTGACATCAAAATTTAATTTATTTTTATAATTATTGTAAGATGCTGTGCCTGTTATATCTGTTTTGGCCTATGGATGTCACTGTTGTTTAAGTTGTTCATTTAGGATGGGGAGGTGGGGGTATTGTATCCTAGTAAAGAAATACAGAATAATGGTGTATAAAAAGTAAAATCAGGTAAGGCAAAAAGGGAAAAAGTATGCAAGTTAAAGCAGTTAACCGGGAGTTTAAAGATTTCATAGAACAATATATAAAGCTTTTATATGGAAAAGTAAAGATATTCCACTACCTTCATGTGTTTCTTTTCTTTTGCCTCTTTATTTATCTATCATAAGATCCACTTTTTGCAGTGAAACTTCCTGCTTGTGGGAGTGTCAGTAGTTCTCCAGCATCTCTTTCCTACCACTGACAGAATGCACTGCAATCTAAGACTTCCCTCCACATTTAACACTGCTATACATTGTGCTGACATAAATGTGTAATCCCCCCAGCTCTGTACTTGCTGCCATGATATTGAAGATGGTGTTGTAAGTAGGAATTACAAAGTTGTGAGCCCTATAACAAATAAAAAGAACCCATTTAACTCTCCTTCAAGCAGAAGAAAACTATTTTATACTGGACAAATCGGTATTTTCTAAAAGAAGACACCCATCTGTAGACAGCTGTTTCTCATTGATGAGACCCAATTGATTTTTGGAGATTTCTTTTCAGTTAACGTTCCATAAAAAAAAATGTCTGAAAATAAATCCCCTCACCAACTGGGTCTCTTCAATCAAGAGTCAAAAGAGTGGTCTATGGATAGGTACCTCTTCCTTTGGGACAAAACTTTGTTTTTCTATTGAGAGTTTTATTCCTTCTAGGGGAGAGCTAATTTTCATACCCTGAGATTGTTTGCAAAAAGTCATTTATGCTACTACCTGTTATCTTTTTCCATTGTTAGCAAGTGGATAAAAAAGGTAGCAAGAGTCCTTAGTTGCTGATATAATTTAATCGCTATCGGCTAAAGATGATGACAAATATCAAACCTTTTAGGCTATCCAAGTCTCTTCATCAGTCAAAGTAACAGTGTATCATGAGAAGAGAAATAGAAAGGTACAAAGCAGTCTCAAAAGCTTTGCCTTCAACTCTTCAGATAGCTATTAAAAGCTATCAACAACTTTTTTCACTTTATCTTATCTATTTGTAGTTCCCTACAGGCTGAACAGAATATAAATGTCTTAAAAGAGAATGGAAAACATTTCTCAATACTCTCTAATACCTAGTGTAAATTTAGACCGGGCAGTTTTAAAATGCGCCACATTTATCATATAGTTGATAAATCTCGTGGAGCTTTAGGGCTTGTTCCCACGGCAAGGGTTTTTGGATGGTTTTACAGACGGTTTTCGGTTTTGAAAACCATCTGTAAACCATCTGTCAAACTTTACAATGGACCTTAATGGTCCATTACAACGCCGGCGGTTCGAAAAACATAGAACATGTTCATTCTTATGCCCGGTTTTCAGACGGAATATGAACATTTCAATGTGAAGGGGGAGGGCTTTTCTTGCAAACGGAGCACGGCCGCAAAAACATAGAAAATAGTGGTTGGACACTAAGGGCGACACGTCAGAAAAGAAGCGCTTCCACGCCAGTTTTAAGGAGCATTAAATGAGTGTATAGTGTGCCTCAATGAAAGAACCTTTCAAAAATCTAGTGTGTGGTATACCTTGCATAGCTTATTGATGTGCCTAATCTAGGCGCATAACATATCATTGGTAGCATATTTGATGTGCCTACTTTAGACGCAGTCAAATGTGTCATGCCTGGCATAATGTTCTGGCATACTACAGTTAATTTATATAAAGACTAGGGCGTCAACAGTTTTTTGGAGCAAAATACACCAAAAAATTGCACAACCCTAATGGGACATGTCGCCCTAATTGCGTCATAATTTTGGTGCATTCTTTTGGGCCACAGTGTTGCATGATAAACCATGTACCCTTTCCAAGAAGACATTTCTCTTTTACCAAGGCAACGCCCCTTTTGTCAGATAAGGCACAGAGGTGTCTAGAAACTGTTTACATCACATAATAAATGTAGTGTAAAATATGTTTACCAGTATTTTTTTCTGATGTAGTTTCCACAATAAATGTGTCCTATTATGTTTATTAATTTATGAAAATTGTATAGGTCTAAGACTCTCTCTGTTGCCCATAGCAACCAATCAGAGCTCCCCTTTCATTTTTCCAGAGCACTATATGAAATGAAAGGGGAGCTCTGATTGGTTGCTATGGGCAACAAAGAAAGCCTTTTTTCTAGACAGTTTTCATACATGTGGCACTTTAATTTCGATAAATAACTAGAAACAAAGGGTAAATATTCATTTACCAATAGTGTGCAGAAACATTTATATTCTTTTACGTTCTTGTGGCCAACTCTGCTTCTATGAACTATGAATGACATACTGTACAGTTTTTATTCTAACCTGCATACAGCTGTTAAGAGTTGTAAGCTCTCAATAGTGTATGGTATAGCTAATATTGCTTCTGTACACCCTAACAGCTATTATGTCCAGTTTTTAGGAAATATTTAACTTCAAATGTATGGCTCAACATATGCTGTCATGCAGAGGATAATATGGCAGTTTTACACCAGGACTATCCACTATTTGCTATTGGTAATAAAGGGGTATTGGCATTATATTGATGAGCTTTAAATATACATGTAAAGGTAAACAAAAACATTGGTACCAAACACATTGATGTTCTGATGTTATAGCAGTTTTTTCTCCTGCTCATTTTAAGATGGTTTCCTAACTTACAGACCACCTGTCTGCTCCAGCAGTGGCTAGGCTGGTGGCATCACTCCCTGATGTGTCTTATCAGCAGGATGGAGCTTACTGACAGAAAAATTAACCTTTACTGGGATAGCTCAATAGCCTTGTGCCCTGCCATGTCATGTCTGCAGTGACACTATTATCTTTGTATGTCAATACACACATAACAGTTTGTCTTGGCAACATGCAATTTTTATCTTTTACTAGGAGTTTCCTCTAATGACATATATACCTCTTCCTAGCACACACTTATAACCAGACATCCTGAATGGACAATGTCATTTTTTTCCAAAATCCCTCCATGACCAATGTCCTTCTAACAGACACAGCTTAGAATTGGAGCTAGGAGAGCTGAAATGTCGGTCAGTCGTTTAGAAACACCCACAGCCTGCATAGAAAGTGTGAAACTGAAGTGGAGGCGGAGGTGGATGGTAGGGGTTGTGCGTTTTGTAAAAACAACCAAATGTGAAAAGCTTTTAACGTAGTTTGTCAGCACTGTAGTATTAGAATGAGTACTGTATGCAGGGGCATTGCTAGGCTCCTAAAACATCCGGGGCTCAGGCCCTTTGTGTTTTTCTGGGTAGGGCTGGGTGAAACACGACATTTTTCACGCCTCATTGTGAACTGCGGATGTTTTTTTACAGAGAAAAACCTTCTGTTCCTGTCACAAATTTTCTGCACATCCAAAACAGATCCTGTCCATCTCCTCAGCAGCCCACTGTACAGTAAAAATCACCAATGACAAATTTACTTTTTCAGAACTTCTCACCTTCATATGACAATACCCCTAAACAGTCACCAAACATACACCTACACATGGAGCAAATCTACCAGACAAGTGATTGTGACTAAAACCCTCCTACAAAACCAGGCCCCCAAAAACTATTACTATTTAAAGGGCTCAAATAACCCTGCCAGACCTGAACGAACGCAACCCCACATGTGACTATCAGCTTTTACACAGGTTTCTGATTACATATACCACCGCCATACAGTGACCATGTAGTGGCAGAAACTAGTTGTATGTAGGCTCTGCAGAAAATATAAGGTTTCCCACTGCAGTTACATTTGGGGGACTCACCGGAGACGTCTTTTCTGATCTGCGTCGTTCACTTTTCCTTTTCTTCTCCATCCGGTTCACAAACCTTCATGCTGATTGCTCCCGGCCAAGACTCGTCCCTGAGGATTAGGACACAAATATCTTAGAATCCTCACATTTCCCGCAACTCCTTAATTATAGGTATAGCAGTCCCCTCAGGTATATAGGGGCACTGAAGCAGCAGGGATATGGGGGCCACAGGCAGGTATATGGGGGCCAGAGGAAGGTATATAGGGGCTCAGGCAGGTATATAGGGGCACAAGCAGGTATATAGGGTCAATGAGGCAGTATATAGGGGCCACAGGCAGGTATATAGGGGCACTGAGGCAGTATATAGTGGTCACAGGCAGGTTTATGGGGCCTAAGGCAGTTATATAGGGGGCACAGGCAGTAAATATGAGGCCACAGGCAGGTAATAGTGGCCACAGGCAGGTATATATGGGCACTGTGGCTGTATATGGGGGCAATGAGGCAGTATATGGGGCACAGGCAGTATATGGGGGCCACAAGCAGGTATATAGGGGCACTGAGGCAGTATATGGGGGCACTGAGGCAGTATATGGGGTTCTGCCATCTACTAACCAACCCCCCCCCTGCTATTTCTGTTTCTGTATGTGGTACCACCATTTCTCCTAGGCAGCAGGCCCGCTGTCTAGGGTTTTATTGGATTCTGATCTGACCTTCTCCCCATATATCCCAAACCCTTGTCCGCTCCTGTCACCTGCACCTCAAGAATATCTCCAAAATCCGTCCATTTCTCACTGTGGGGAAACGACTCAAACTCTCATTACTGCTCTTATTCTTCTCGTCTTGACTACTGCAAACTCCTTGGTTATCGGTCTCCCTCTCTGCAAAACTCTCCCCTCTCCAATCTGTCCAGAATGCAGTAGCCCGGCTTGTTTTTTCTCTCCAGCCGCTATACTGATTTCCTCTACCCTGTGTCAGTCACTGCACTGGTTGCCCATCCGTACAGGATACAGTATAAAACCAGCCCCCCCCAAAAAGCTTCCACAGCGCTTCCTCCCACATCTCCTCCCTAGTCTCTGTCTACCCCCCTCCCCTTGCTCTCCCCTTGCTGTGATATCGGGTTTACATCATCAATCACCGAACCTCCCATGCCCCCCTAAAGTTTTTCCACGTGGGGCCCCAATTCTCGGGAATATGCTACCGGGGCGATCGGGGACATTCAACCCTCACAGTTTTAAGGGGCGCTGAAATACATTTTTTCGGGGCTGGCCCACCGAGATCCTAACTGCTATCAAAAATTGTCACTCCCTGCATTTTGGGGACTCAAGACTTATCTGTATATAGATGTATTGTCAGGGGGGCAGGTTCATCCCTTTTCATGTAAAACCACCCCCTATTTATGAAAAATGGTGGACCATTGTAAACTTGGGACTTCTTCCGTATGTTTCACCTACACCCTAATAGATTTACTCTCAGACAGGGCCCCCCCAACCCCCTTTTTTCCTTGTAAATATTTTAATGTGTAATGACTGTTGTTTTCCCTTGAATTGTAAAGTGTGCGGAATAGTTGGGCCCTATAGAAATAAAGATTTTTATTATTATTATTATTACAGGGAATTTTAGGGGCACTAGGCTTAAGGGGCATGAGGCGTTTTATAGGGGCCACAGGCAGGTATATGGGGGGACAGGCGGGATATGGGGGCCACAGGAGGTATATGGGGGACAGGAGGTATATGGGGGCACAGGAAAGGTATATGGGGGCCCAGCGTATAGGGGGCCACAGGCAGTATATGGGGGGCATAGGCAGGTATATAGGGCACAGGCAGGTTATAGGGGCCCCAGGAGGGGAATAGGGCCCCCAGGCAGTATAGGGGGCCAAGGCAGGTATAGGGGGCACAGGCAGGGATATGGGGGCCCCAAACGGGATATGGGGGCCAAAGGGAGGCATTATAGGGGCAAGGAGGGATATGGGGGCCAGGGAGCATATGGGGGCCACAGGCGAATGGGGGGACAGGAGGGATATGGGGGCCACAGCAGGGTTTGGGGGCCACAGGCACATATGGGAGCCACAGGCAGGGAAAATGGGGGCCACAGGCAGGGATATGGGGGGCCACAGGGGTTTTTGGGGGGGGGGGGGGGGGGGCCAAAAAAAAAATTAAAAAAAAAGGGAGATATGGGGCCACAGGGGGGATATGGGGGGCCCCAGGGGGGGATATGGGGGCCCTAGGGTTATGGGGGCCCCAAAGGGAGGGTATGGGGGGCCCCAGGCAGGCATTATAGGGGGACAGGCAGATATGGGGGCCACAGCAGGGATATGGGGGCCACGGAGGCATTTTGGGGCCGGGGAGTATATAGGGGCCTGAGGCAGGGAAACGCTATAAAAATAACAAAAAATTAATACTCACCTTAGCCCCCCCGAGCGGCCCCCGTCCATCTTCAGCCCCCGCTCTCCGGCAGCTCCTGGGGGCACGGGCCTTACGCGCTGGCGCCCCCGGGACAGGCAGGTCCGATACATATGTCATGCGACGTGCTAGCCGCACGGGGGCCCCGGGGGGTCCCCGCGCTGTGAGGCCGGGGGCCCGCGGTGTAGGGCCTGCGGGTCCGACATGCTGCGGGCAGGGGCGCTCGCTCCTGCTCCGCAAAGCCCCCAGCTGTTTGGGGTGCGTCCGCGGAGCAAATGCAGCTCAAGGCCGCGGTGCTCCAGGCCCCGGCAGGGGTGGAGCCCCGGGACCGGGGACAGGGGGTTTTATTCGGGGGCCCCAGCCCGAATAAAAAGCAGCGACGCCCCCGACTGTATGTAATTATGCCTGAAGTATTACTAAGTCAGTAAATCAAAAACATAAATTTTGTAAAGGGTCTCCCAGAGTTCCCCCCTTTCTTTCTGGTTTTATTTGGTTCATAGCGATCATCTTATTCGATTGTTCACTTTCCAGCAGCATGTTTATACGTGGACTCCTTACTAAAACTCACAAAAATCTGCAACAGAATGGTTTTTAAAATCCAATTCAAATGGAAAATACAAAAGTAGAATTCAGAGCAATCTGCAAAATTTTAAGATTCATAGCAAGTCAATTCTGCTATGTATTTTTCGCTGTGAATTTTACCCATTGCAGTGCGAAAGGTTAAGTCTGCAGCAAAACACAAATATAAAACATGTTTAGCTTATTGCAGCAATTCACTATCCCAAATTGAGAAATCCCTCTCATAATTTATGACTCCCTAGTAGTAGTAGTAGTTTTTTGCATTTTCTAAACCCTTTTAAAGTGTATTTAAACTTTCAGGTAACTTTTCAGGATAAACTTTTGTGTGTGTACATGTGGAGTAATACTGTTTCTGGCTATTATATATTTTTTTTACTAGTTTTTCCCTGTGCAGGCTATATTGCTAATTTCCAGTTGTCCCTAAGTTGGTCACCTCCCACTAGCTCCCATACATTGCACAGACATAGAAGAAGAGATCCCCATCTCTCTATAGTGCACCCTCACAAGCAGCAGCAGCATGGGGGACATTGTATATATACTTATTACTTTAGTAAGTGTTATAGATTAACCCAATGCTTGATTCATAGCTTACATTGCTTACTACTACTCTATCTGTCTATCTATCTATCTATCTATCTATCTATCTATCTATCTATCTATATATTGATAGATATATTGATAGATAGATAGATAGAGTAGTAAGCAATGTAAGCTATGAATCAAGCATTGGGTTCATCTATAACACTTACTAAAGCTGTCTCTGTGTTTCTATATATGTCTATGTCTGCCTCTTCTCCCTCCAGCCATTTCCTTCTTCTCCCCTACCCCTCTCCATAAACTTATTTGGTCAGCATGTATCCTGATCCCCAAAATGAGTGGTCAGTCTGCCATATGTGAAATGATAGATTTCAATGGATTTTTCTGAATTAATGATTAATTTAGAAAGGTGAAAGAGGTAAGGCACCTGCTAAAATATATGATCAAGGTACATTCACTTGTACTACTTGTGTAAGCAGAGATTATTAAACTGTTTTGAAAGCCATTACATTTTAATTAACTGAAACAATAATACAAAGATTGTTCTCTGCTTACTCATGTTCCACTGTCTAATTGTATTTAAAGGCAATTTTTGGCTACATTTTCATATTTAGGAAAATATCATAAAAACTTCTTTTACTCTGGCCCCCAAAATACAAGATTCTGAAGTGCTCTGTATAGTCTTTAAGACAACTGGCAAAATAAAAATTACACACAGATGGATAAGGTAGAAAAGTGCAGGAAAGAAGCTAGACAGAGACATTTTTTAAACTCTGGAAACTTTTAATTTTTTGTCACAAACAGAAATTACTCATATAGTACATCTATTCCAAAAGACAAAATGGTTCTTGAAAGAGGAAATTTCAGGGTCCTTAGGTGAACTCAAATGGCCTTATGTATAAAAACTGTCTAGTAGTAAGGCTATGTCTACACTGCACAGAAAAACATCATTTTTTTTCAGCATTTTCGCTTTCTAAAAACGCTGAAACAGCTTCCGTAGACTTCTATTGTAGAAACGTCCTGCTGTCTCCACAGAGTATCTTTTTTCTGCTCGTTTTTGCTGCTGGTCATTTTTTGAAACATGTTGCAAAAAACGACTGAGCAGGGCAGAAAATGAACAATTTTTTTACAATGCTGTTCATGTCTACAAAAAAGTTCCAAAAAGCGCGCCAAAAAGTGTGAAACGCACCAAAAAACTGCCTTTTTTTCAGCTGCTTTTGACAGGCAGTGAACGCTTTTAGTATTTGGTTTTCTGGTCGTTCTTTGTCCACTGACTGCAGTGTAGACATATCCTAAGACTGTCTTTGTTGCCCATAGTGACCAATCAAGGCTCAACTTTTATTTCATATAGTGCTCCGGAAAAATAAAAGCTGGCCTCAGATTGGTTGCTATGGGAACAAAGACAGTCTTAGGGTATGTTCATATGGCGTGTTGGGGCCGTGTGAACATACGTTTTTAGATGCGTGTTTGGATGCGTCTGTCAGACCCTAAATGTACCCAAACACGCATCTAACAATGTGCAGTGTGATTTTATACTGCTCGCAATGTAAAACACATATCGGTGTTCAGACGAGTGATCGCTGATGCGTGTTTACATTGCATCTTTCTGATCCTTTCTAAGAACTGACATGTCAATTCTTGGTCCATAAGACACAGCAGGAGCCCTATAATTAAGTATAGAGTGCAATCCCGCTGCATCCAACACGCATCCAAACATGCAACTGTGTGTTGGATACGTGTTGGATCCGATCAACGCTATGATTTTGGATGCGATTTTCGGATCCAACACGGATCCAAAATCGAACCAAAAATCCCCAAGTGAACTTACTCTTATTTGGCTAGCAGTTTTTTTTTCCCTTTTAAATAATTGTTTTTGGGTTTTCCCAGTACTTATGGAAATCTTTCTCTTTCTTTTCTCTTTGCCCGGTTGGGGGTGAATAGTTTTGGAGACATATGGTTTTTATATTTTTTTGTTTTCCATTCATTTTTGTTTTTGGGTTTAAGGGCCTTTTAAAAAAAATTTAAATTATAAATTTTTTTTTTAAACCCACCCCCCCCCTTTTAGGAAAAGGGATGCTTTCACTATATCTTAAGCTTCTGATTCACTGTATTAGTTTACATGTATTTTGTACATTTCACTGCTGTACTTAAGTGATTTTTCCCCTTTTTACATGAAAAAAAACCCATGTTAAAATATTCACCGGGAAGTTTGCCCTATAATTAAGTGGATAAAAAAATAATTAAAAATTTGTTGCATGTCACTATGTAGGAGATTACTAAAACAACACACCTTCTCATATCACTTAGTGCCCTGCAGCTCTTCTGTATAGCTATACTACACAGGCCCCATGCTTTCCCGATAAAAAAAAAGAAAAAAGAAACAAGCAGTCTGCACATTAGGACTGGTTTTTCAGATGGTTTGTTTTTTTTGCAGCCCGTCAAAAAAACCCGCCGAAAACCAAACCCCAAAGCGGGTTTTACTATGGAAATTCCGTGCGGGAAATTTCCCCATGCACAGGTTTTCCGCCTGGCGGTTTTTCAACATGCACATTCTTCCGTCCGGTTTATAATAATAAAAATAATCTTTATTTATATAGCGCCAACATACTCCGCACCCACTTTACAAATTCAAGGGGTAAACATACAAAACAATACACATTAAAAGTATTTTACAAATGAGACACAAGGTGGGGGGCCCCTGCTCGTGAAAGCTTACAATCAAATTAGGGTGAAAGGGTTTGAAACATTGGGGTAAGAAGTGCCCAATTTTTAAATGGCCCGGCCCTTTGTTAAAAAATGGGGGGTTGGTTTACATAAAAAAATTGGAAAACCTGCCACCCTGACAGTCATCTATATACAGAAAAGGGTGCCTGTGAGTCCCCTAGTGGGGGGAGGGGCCCAAATGTGTGGGATAGCAGTTGGGGAAATTTGGTGGGAAAAACCCCGGGGGGGGGGGGGGGGGGGAAGAAATGAAATTTTCAGGGCCCTCTTAAAATTGGGGGGTTTTTTGTGAAGGGGCCTAAATCGCCTGGGGTTTGGGCATATTCCATAATTTGGTGCTGCATGTTTTGAAATTTGAAGGGGGGGGCCATGAGAGGTTCAATGTTTGGGATGATTTTAAAACCTAAAAATTCAGCAGCAGAGGGGAGAGAGCGGGTCGGGTGGAAAAACAGAAAAGGGAGGAGGTGATGTAGGGGGGTGCAGCG
>JAODAL010039287.1:17500-38170 GCA_025379985.1 Phyllomedusa bahiana
GATGGTTATTTTCCCATTGACTCTGGATAATAAATAAGGTTACCTGTTCAAAAACTAAATCTTAGTATGAGGATCATTCTCTAGACACAGCAGCATTCAGAAAACTAGTTTGTATTAATTAGGATATACAAGTTTTCCTCTCAGAACAAGAAAGAAAGGAAGATACTTGAGTGATAAAAATAGCTTAAGTGCTATTCTTCAATCTTTCAGGACACCATGTCTTGTGTCTCCTTATGAAGCTGGCACATCTTCAAGATAATTTTGACGCTGTGATAACCTGCAAAAGATTCATGAAGGTGTTTTACTATATTTAGCTATTAATGAAAGCTTTGTTTAAAAATAAACCAGTGACTAATTAATGGGGGGAATCCTCTGTCACTCTTATTTTATTTATTATAAATTTCAACTTTTAGTTTTCAAAACTGTATTCCAAATAACCAGAACATTTACATAACGAAGATTACTCTGCAGTGATAAAGGGGTTTTCTGACAACAATAATATGTCTTGTCACATGAGTAATTCATATCAGTTAGTGTCCAACAACTAAACCTACATTATGTAAAGAACAAATTCATCATACTGTTGACTTTGATAGAGAAGTGCACAAGCACCTTCAAAAACCTTGCTATTGAAATCAAACTAAGTTGTAAACAGGGAGCCCTAATTTGCCATAGATATCATTGCAATATAGTTAGGTTTTAAAAAGACATAATTTACTTCAATTTATTCTGTGGTGGTGTTGGTCCAAATAAATGTGAAAGCAAAATTCCCTTGCCATAAAGGGAACATTTTCCCTGCTATATAAAGTACATGGCAATTAAAATAAATCCATTGATCAATGACCCATCTTCAGCATTTAGTATACATTATTTCTTTCTAGGACGTCATCTAGAACCCTTTTAAAATCAGAATATATATTCAGCTTCATGTCAATTTTTCAAATCATCCAACACTGTTACATGACATTCCTAATGAATAGAAGTCAATGAAAGTTGACACTTCCATTAATTTCTATAGGGAGATAACAAGAAGGTCTTGGACCTTACATGGAAAAACCATCTGACTCGACCCAACCACTCTTAGCTTTACTAAGATTCAATCTGGTATCATGATATTTTCTCTTGTCCTAATATTAACACATTTCATTATATTTCTGAATGTTCCTGGAGATCACTGAATATGGTTTACTTAATACACTAGATTTACTATGGTTGAATGTGACAAAACGTGCTGACGTGTTGAAGAAACACACAGGAATCAATCGGCCATACTTCTTTGTTGTGTTTAATCTGCCACAAGCCCTTAATAAGACATAATCAGTCATAAGGGAATTAGTTCTTTCCTTAATTAGCTTACCTGACCCAGCTATCTTATTATTGACCTCTCCTATGACATTAATGCAGTGGAACATTTCATGCAAACCTCTTAGTAGTTCCCTTTCTATGCCAGTCTTCTAGTATCTGATGCCGGTAAAAGGTTTGATGGTACAAGGCCATGTTCACATGTTGAGGATTCCATGGGGATTTAGATTCCACAACTATTCTGAATTCATAAGGCTTGTGCCCCATTTACATGCTCTGAAAAAAATGTATGGAATAATGGTTTATAGTCAGTAGCATGTTCATTATTGATGGGATTCTGCTCTAAAAAGTTGAATAATATCACATCTGAATTCAGGTGGAGCTAAACTGGATGTGGATTATCATACAAATCTGAATTTCGGCTACATATTTCTGTAGTGGATTGTCTACAAAACCCATCACAGATTTGCCCAGTGCAACTCTGATAAATGCAAGGTTATGCACATGGGGAAGAGAAATCCATTACATGATTACATGTTAAATGGAAAAACACTGGGTAAAAGTGACATGGAGAAGGACTTGGGAATCCTGGTGGACAGTAAACTTAATTGTAGCAGCCAGTGTCAGGCAGCAGCAGCCAAAGCAAATAGGATCATGGGGTGCATTAAAAGGGGCATAGATGCACATGATGAGTACATTATTCTCCCATTATACAAGTCACTGGTTAGACCAAAACATGAATATTGTGTACAGTTTTGGGCACCAGTGCACAGGAAAGACATTGTAGAGCTTGAACAGGTACAAAGGCGGGCAACAAAAATAATAAAAAGGACTGGGTGGACTACAGTACACAGAAAGATTGGAAATATTAGGGTTATTTAGTTTAGAGAAAAGAAGGCTTTGGGGGGATATAATAAATATGTTTAAATATATCAAAGGTCAATATAAGATCTCTCCCAGAATTTATTTATACACAGGGCTGTATCTAGAACAAGGGGGGATCCTTTACGTCTTGAGGAACGAAAGTTTCTACATAAACATAGAAAGGGATTCTTTACTGTAAGAGCAGTGAGACTATGGAATTCTCTGCCAGAGGGACTTGTCATGGTGAATTCAATAACCGAGTTCAAAAAGGGTTTGGATGCATTTCTGGAGCGTAATAATATAACAAGTTATAGTGACTAGGATTCAGGAGAGGGGTCATTGATCCAGGGATTTTTCTGATTGCCAGATTGGAATCAGGAAGGAATTTTCCCTAAAATGAGGACAATTGGCTTCTACCTCATTGGGGGTTTTTTGCCTTCCTCTGGATCAACACCTTAGCACAACAGGCTGAACTAGATGGACGACTTGTCTTTTTTTAGCCTTACAAACTATGAAACTCCCGACCCCAGGAACATATTTTTACTCCGCTCCGGTAGTTTGCTCTAAATTTTGAAGGCTGGACCTAAATTCAGAGGCGTTTGTCATAAGAAAGTAATTGCTACCCTATTGTTACCTGTGCAGCCCATTGTAGGTTGAACTATCACCAACCAAGAAGTAGATTTTCTCATTTTTCTAGAGTTTGACATTAGTATTAGCAATTGTTTAATTTACAGCATTATGCATTCTACCAATATCCATCTATTTGACTTGTAAAACTGCCTGAATGCACAGTGCAATGCCTCAATGCTAATTTTAACATAAATGGTACTTATACAAATATTAGCTTGTTTATGACAACAAATGCAAGCAATGTGCATTGTACGCTATATACAAATAGTATGCAAATAAAACCTCTACATTCTCTGTATTCCATAATAGACAATAGACGCGAGAGTCCGTTGGAACATTGGGTCTTACCTCATTTCCCTACATATAGAAGAGGAGTATGCATATTAAAAGCAACTTCCTCATTACTTTAACAATGCAAAATCTGACTGCATGAAGAGCCATGAGTCACACATGGATAAGGCATTCACAGGCTGTTATGTTTGTTTGCTTATCTCTGCTCTTTGTGCAAGCTATTCTGTGATGACTTTTCAGTTGGATATATTTCTGCTGCATATACAGAAAGTAAAAGAATACAACGCTAAACTGAGTAGTATAAAAATACACTAATGCCAGGTACAATTAAAATATAATGTTTATGACATATCAATATTAAATACGTATATCAAAAACACAAATGCACTGTTGGGGAATAGAGGTGGAAGGGGACATATGTAATCAGGCAAAAAAAACTTTATACGATACAATAAGTTCAATAAATAATGTGGCTTCACTAGAACCAAAATTGTATAAATCACTGATGTCCAAAATCAATGCACATACCTAATATTAGCCATATCATTGTATGTATTAAAGTCAAATTGATTTGAAATATAAACAGACAATGGCATTTGCTGTCAAGAGAGCCCCATGGAAACCAAGCCTGAGGGGACCAGACTCAAAAAATATTACATACGGTAACTAAATTAGAGTGAAGTCATATTACCTGAAAGACAAGCCAGCAAGACCTACGCATTTCAAAGATTAACGATCTCCATCAGGGTAAAGTGTCTAACTTAGTCTGGTCCTTGTATCTGTTTCACGCACAGTTTGTTACAAATGATGTTGATTTAAAGACAGTTTCAAAATATGTCTCCTTAACTTTTAATTTATTCTACCTTATAAAACGCGTATATAGGCATAAAAAAATAGTTTTATGAAATTTAGCTATAAAAAATTATTTATAAAAAAGAAATACAAGATATTTGGAATAAAGAAAATATAAAGAGAAATTTGATTACAAACATAAATCCCAATGTAAATATTAGTGTTAATCAATATAACCATACAACAAACAACAACTAAATCAAAATTCAACCCCTTGAATGAATATTCAGAAGCCTTTGACATGTTTCAAAATGTAGTTATCATGGATATTCAAAAAATAAATAAATACATTCAAAAATCTAATAAATATCTAAAGAGAAATCTAACCAAGAAAGAAAGGGAAACCATTAAGTCACTCCAAGATAATAATCGTATAATCATATGTACGAAAGAATAGGGTGGGGGCATTGTTATACTGGACCAGTCAACATATGATAAGAAAGCTCAGCATATTCTGTCGCATACATGTACATATTAAAAATTGAAATCAGACCCGACAGAAATTTATTTGAAATTATTACAAAATCTATGTATTAAAGGATATAATTTATATACTTATATAAATTGGGAGTTTTAAATAGAAGATAATTTAATTATATAAGGAATAAAACTCCAAGAATAGCAACATTTTATTACCTACTCAAAATTCACAAAAAACAATATAATCCACGAGAGAGACCCATTATTTCAGGCATCAGATGTTTGACAGCTAACTTGTCTGAATACATGGATGTCCAATTACAACCCTTAGTAAAAAAGCTTCCTGCATATCTAAAAGCTACTACTCATATTTTAGATGAAATTAATAAAGTAAAATGGAAAGAGAACTATATATTTGTAACATTAGATGTCACTTCTCTATACAACAATCCAACATTTAAAGGAATGTGAGAATTTGAAATATTTTTTGCGGAAAAGCAATATCTTTAACGATATGTCCACTTCAAAGAGTAACAATCCAGTGGCACTGCTCCAACATAAGCAGCATACAATCCTTCTTAGTACACCAAGTGAATTAGTCAATGTATAACGGAGAGAGGGGTGGTGCTCTGCTTTTAAGTCAAAGAATAGTCCCATAGCAATAATCCTTTTAAACAGAATGAAAGCGGCACCCACCAATCTTCTCTTTAGCAGTTTTATTCCTTTAAAACTTCATAACATCAGACAGGGAGACAAACACATATGTGAAGACCTACGGCCGTTTCGCGTACACAGACGCTTTCTCAACGCTTCACATGTGTATTTGTCTCCCTGACTGATGTTATGAAGTTTTAAAGGAATAAAACTGCTAAAGAGAAGATTGGTGAGTGCCGCTTTCATTCTGTTTAAAAGGATCTTTAACGATATACTGACAGACTATATAATAGAATGCACCTCTTTCAACTTGGAACACAATTATTTCATGTACGATAGACAATATTATTTGCAAACCTGGGACATGGCTATGGGGACCAAATTTGCCCCTAGCTATGCCAATTTATATGTAGGTGGTTGGGAGGAAAAGATAATATTTCCAGTGATCAACTGTGAGAAGAGATATAGCCTTATGGAAAAGGTTTATAGATGATATTTTATTTATTTGGAAAGGATCCTTAGAATCATTAAATTATTTTTTTTTGATGAAATAAATAATAATGAATATTTCTTAACATTTAATTCAAAAATAGCTTCATACCATCTTCCAGTTGTACCTTACTAGATGGTTATCAAATATTCCCAAATGTCAATTCTTGCGGATACGCAGAAATTGCACTAATGTTCATCATTATGAGTAAGAAGCCATCAGACTTTTGAAGCAATTTATTGCTAAAGATATTGTGGGGAAAAACTTAAAACGAAATTAAAAAAAATCCTAGAAATGTACCTTTAAAAGAAAAGAAAAATCCCAATACGGGAAAAATAGGCATTTCTGAGGAAATAACTAATCTTCCGATTGTGATTCAATACCACGATCCAAGCAATATTTTCAAAAGAATCATAAAAAAATTGGAATTTTCTTAAACAGGATAAAATGGCGGGGGAATATTTATCAGATGTTCCCAAAATAGTTTTTAAAACAGCTCGCAACCTTGGACACATGTTAGCCTCCACTATAAGGTCTAATAAGCTTGGAAATGGGAGCGTTATTGATACACATAAAGGATTTTTCCCATGCAAAAAATGTTCCACTTGTAAAAATTGTAAAATGAGTAGTAAAAATAAAATGGTAGAATTTTCCAATGGAATGGAAACATTTGAAATAAAACACATCATAACCTGTCAAACAAAAGGTGTAACACATGCAATAAAGTAACAACGCGGAAAAATATATGTGGGCAGAACAAAAAGATCATTAGCCACCCACACGAGGTAGCATGTACACACTATAAGAAGAGGCTATTTGGGTCACCCATTATCAAAACACTTTAAAATTTTACATCAAAGTTTATTAGTAAATACTGTCTTTTTGGCATTGAGATTGTGAAACTTGACTGGCGAAAAGGTGATTTAATCAGTAAGATGTCCAGAGCAGAAACAAGGTGGATTTTTAATCTGAATTCACAAATACTGAATGGTTTGAATTCAGACATTGAGCTATTTGCATTTTAATTTTGATTAGAAAAAAGAAGGGAGAAGGGAAAGAGAAAAGAAAGAAACATTATTTTTTTCCTTTTTCTCAATTTTTTTTCTTGGGATTCGAAATGGGGACAGCATTTATTAGTGGCTGTTTTAATCATTTACACATTAATGTGCATATTGATGGTTTTTATTGTAGCATTATTGATTGCATTTATTGTACTTATTATATTTACTTATTTATTAAGTTTTATAGGGTAGAATAAATTAAACATTAGGGAAATGTATTCTTAAATTGTTTTTTAAGAAACATCATTTGTAACCAATAGGGAGTGGAACAAATAGGAGTGTTTTTTGAGTAAGTAATGTCCCATTTTTTTGTATGTTTTTTTTGTAAATTGTTAGTGTAGGGACTCACAAGACATGAGGAGCCATGACGAGGCTTGTGTATTAGGGCTTCCATACCAACTAATACCTCATATCTAACATTTTTCCAGTCATATTTTTTATCTGCCCAATAGTGCTGGGGAGCGGAGGGTGCCTGTGTTTTGTGTTGGACACCTTGAAAGTGCTGGGCAGCCCGTCTAATCTAATAGTATTGGTGTCACTAATAGGTTGTAAGCCAGCATGGTGTACCACACATATCTGTACTTATGGCACCCTTCTGTATCACCTTATTATATGCAATTGTAGTACCAGCAATCACCCCCCTCATGCAGTGAGAGTGGGTTGTTTTATCGTTATTTTTGCATTTGTGCAATCTCCCCATGCATTATACTGTGGCTTTTCTGCATGCTGGTGCGAACAGGTGTCAAGTTGGTGTGCAGTTTTTCATCTAATTGTTCCCCTAGCTGTGGGGGTATTTGAGCTTTTGCTCAAGCAATTAGCTGCACCTGCTAATTTTTTCCCAGTTAGCATAAAGGCCAGAGTTTCCAGCTTCTGGAGTCAGTTTAGTCCAGCCATTGAGCTGTGAACATGCCCCAAAGAAATGGAGTGTTTTTTTCAGGTTGTATTATTAAATTTGTTAGGTTCATCAATTCTCTCAAGGCTTTTCTTTAATCAGAAGTCAAATTTTCTCTTGAGATAGAAGTGAGTATTTTTTTTTAATTCTTCTGTCACTAATTTCACAAAAATATCGATGTTGTTGAGAGAGGTGGCAATTCTTATTCCGGTAACACTGCACACCATTAAGGTATATCTTCGTGGGCAGTTTTGGCTTTCTATTCTATGGGAGGTATACAGAGCCTTCTTATATAAAGAAAATTATAGGTCCCTTTTCTCACAGTCCCCAGTTGAAGCCCACGAGAAACTTACATTGGGACTTGCATCTATTTGGTGGTTTATCTTTCAGGTAATATGACTTCACTCTAATTTATTCACACAATATTTATGAGTCTAATTACTTCAAGCTTGGTCATCATAGGGCTCTCTTGATGGCACATGCCATTGTCTGTTTATATGCAAATAAATTTGACTTTAAAATATACAATAAAATGGCTAATACAAGTTATGTGCATTGATTTTGGACATAATTGACTTGTACAATATGGACTCTATTTGGACTCATTATTTGTCAAAATTATTGTATCATATGGACATTTTTTGGCCTGATTACATATGTCCCCTTCTAACTCTATTCCCCACCCGTGCAATTGTTGTTGCAGAAAATAAAAGAAGTAATAGCAAACACTTCAAAGGGACTATTATACTCTTTGTGTACCTTATTCATTATTTTACATGACATTATACAATTAAAGAAAGCTAAGCACTTGAAAGTATCAAAAGTGAAAATATTTTATGCATAGTAGTGTTTTTAAAAATTTTTTGTATAGACAGTGATGCAGGGTAAGTGCTTTTTAACAACTGTGGTGACTCATATAATCCCATAGAAACTGCATAGAAACAAAAGATTTAAAGCAGAAAAGGACCACATGGATCTGGTTTGCCCTTATATTATTTCCTTTGTATTTTTATCTTACAATAGATACATTTTTATCCACAGCAGGTTCACATCCATTCGTTGAAAGTTTGTTCGAAGCAGTTACTACCCTAAAATTAGATTTAGGTTGTGCACTCTTCCCAAGCACCAGGGATAGGCTGGGATGCTACATCCAAAACCTTTGTTTTTTCTATGTGTTGTTGCTGAGTTGCCTTATTTATGTCTCTAGCAAAAGAATACAGCTTTCACATGTCTTTAAATACCCTTCCCTTTAATTATAATCAGATTAGCTTGCACTGGTCTACAAAAAATGTTAGCCTATCGCTTGTACTCTAGTGGCCAATGGGGAAACTGGAATATTTCAAGATCTTTTTTTAAGGACAGTTAAATTAAGAAATTTAAAAAAAAACCTGTCCCAAATCCAGAATACAGGAAATCCTGCAGGCTTATTATACTAAAAAAGCCTGCTTTGCTAACTCAAAGTGGAAAATGTTGTAGTACTCCAATGAAATTAGTAATTTGCTAATAAACACGGATGAAAAAAAAAATCACCTTTTTCTTAGGGTAATTTGATTGGAGTGCTGTGCTGCAACATTTTCTTTCCCGTGTCTGAATAGTAGGTATTTAGCTCCTGGCACTCTGTTGTATTTTCCAAGTCTTGAAGTGCTGATTTTTGCTCCAGATACAGTATATGCTTTTCAAAACAGATGTTCCACTTCCTATTTATAACATAGAAAGCAGCTATTGGATCAGGCAATAACTTCATAATAATGATCGGTTTGATCTCGATATTACATATTTTCTAGTTTCATAACTGAGCCTTTCTACAGATGTTATTTACATTTGGACTAAATGGGTTTACTAATGTTTAAGATATTGTCTGATATGGGAGAGCCAGTTTAAAAAAAATACTCTTCAATGCAATGTCAAGATCATAATGTTTTAACTGGTGTAAGTTCATTTTTGATAACACAATTGGTGAAAATCTAGTTTATCCTAGGCCATCTATTCAGAGAAACTTGTATCACATAACTCTACCTGTGATAACCATTGTGCCACATTCTGATTTCCCATTACTTTTTTTTTTAACTTTGCTGTATTCTTTGTATCACAAAACATTTTGTATTTCAGATGGGCCACATACTGTCTGGGTGACTGCATTTTGTTTTTCATTTCACATAGTACATGCAAGTATCTGGTCCACTGATCTAAATTAATGCCTTATATCCTTTGTGTTACCCCCTCATGTCCATTATTTTTTAAATTTTTATGTGGACAGCTTGTTTTGGTTAATTGTGAAATATTTGTAATTCTGTATACATACTGCTATATGAATTATTATTATTATTAATTATTATTATCATTAGACCTCTAATATGTGCAAAGTAAACAAAGTAGCACATTTTGCTCTAGAATGTCTTGATACTCTTGAGATTTCATTGTACCCTACATGGAATCAAAATACTCTGTGCTAGATACAGCAAAGCAGCCCCAAAATGTAACTGAGCCTCCTCGATGTTTCACAATAGGTATAATGTTAGTTTCTTTGTGTGCTTCATTTAGCATCTGTGAACATAAAGCTGATGTGACTACAATTATGTCTCATCTGTAAAAGGACTTTCACGCTGAAGGTTTGTGACTAGTAAATATGTATTTTTGCAAATTCCAGTCTAGCTTTTATATGATTTGTTTAAAACAGTGGTTTTCTCCTCGGTTGTCTTCCATGAAGTCCACTTTAGCAAAGACAGTGACATACAGTATCGTGTTAATTGACACTGATGTAACTCAACTTTGGAGTTCACATCTAATATCTTTGGAATTTGTTCTGGGCTTTTTGATTACCATTCTTATTATCTGAGTCTTCAATTTTCCATAATTTTTCCTCTTGTGGCAACATCCAGAGAAGTTGGCTACAGTCCCAAAGATCTCAAACTTCTGAATAACATGTACAACTGTAGTAACTGGAACATTAATCTGTTTAGAGATGGTCCTATAGCATTTAGCTTTAACATGTATGTCTATAATTTTCTTTCCAATCTCCTGAGACAATGCTCTTCATAGCTTCCTTTGGTCCAGGTTCAGCATGGTACACACCATGATACCAAACAGTAAAGTGACTACTTTTCATCCTTTAAATAGGCACACTAACTCATTACAAGTTTGAAGACACCTGTGATACTAATATAGGACACACCTTAGTTTATCATGTTCTATGGTCAAATTTTAAATAGTTTCCAGGGTTACCATCATTTTTGTCCAGGCCAGTTTCATTATTTATTTATTTTTTTAAAATTTCAGTTGAACCACAATTGAAATGCAATGTCTGAATTTATAAGTTGATTTTCAGAAAATGTAAATGTATTGTTATTTTTAAGAGTTTTAAGTGATTAAAGCACATTGTGGGTTTTTCTTTCTTTAACGGAAAGGTACCAACAATTTTGCAAACATGTGTATCCCTAACCACAACTTGGTGTTGGGTTTGAAGAGTGTTTTTTACGGGTTAACCTGCCTTTAGTGTTACTGCAGGTCTCTTATCATTCACATGTAGTGTCACTTCTTCTGCAACTGTTATAGTTCACTTCTGGTCTCCCACGGTTACCTCTATGTCACATAAAGCAGAAGTGACATCACCAAAACAAAGGGTTAACCTTTGGGTAGTGTAAGAAATGTTTGAGGTGTCAGAGAACGCAGGACCCACAGCAACACTATAAAGTAAATTAACTCCTCAAAACCCCTAAAAATCCTAACCCTGAGCCCAACTGAGAGTTAGGGTAAAAATCTATTTTTTCACCAAAATTTGGGTAGATTTTGGCATTGACCAGAATCTGAAGAGCAACACTATGGAAGACATGTGTGAAAGAGTTTTTTTCCCCTTCCTGGTTTAAAAGGGAGCCATATGCATAGTCAAACGTGGGGGCGTTATGGAGGCATGTCACACCACATTCGAACTATTAAACACATATATGAATCCGGGCCGGCAAAACTAGGTACATTACTGCTCAAACAGGCCCGTAGAGCTTCTCTCTACCTAGGGCGTCCTGTCCGTTACCCGCAACCCCCTGACGCCGCTAGCTTACTTTGATACCCCTCACATCGGGGTCCTTCCGGCTCCTACCAGCCTTACTATTTGGCCACCAGCCATTAGTCCCTTCTACACTTCTCACCTACTGCTTATTATAAAGTATACTATTATTCCATCAGCATTCCTGCTAATTTTTTCTTTTTACCCTGCACTAGATGTTTGCTTGAAAAAGGCAATTTGCCGAAACGTCGCAAGAATATAACATCTAGTTACTTTTTTTGATCTTGTGTTAAACATTCATTGAGTATGTTCTTTTAAGATAATATGTATGGTCTAGAGGTTATTGCCCTAATGTCACAATTAAAATACTGACCTTCTTAAAAATCATATTGGTGTGCAGTGGATTTTCTGACATAATTATATTGAACCTAGGATCTTTCCCCTTTGCACCCACTGTAGCTTATTAGCCTAAGGTGTGCACCACCATCTCTTTGATTTACTGCTCAAACAGGCAGACCTATTTCAATATAGAGTTAGATTTGCTATTATGGGAAAAATGTCCATTATTTTTCAACTTATAACAGAACAATGATAAAAAGTAATTTATATCCTATTAAATGTATTTAAAATGAATGTAAAATTATTTTTAAATTAAATAACCCACTCACCTATATTTTTCTGAATTATGTTAAAAATAAAATGTTCAGATTTTTTTTTTTCTTGTTTACTACATTAAATGAAAGAAATTTTTATCAGATTTTTGATCAGTGTTGAAACTTATTTTTGCTGCTTTCACCCTTTATTCCACCTACGGCAAGAGCCAGCACAGCACAGGTCTTGGTGGGACCTGTGGTCCACCAAGCAAGATCATTATTATAGTTTCTATTCACTGACATGCTATTCTAATGGCTTTTCTTTATTTGTAGCCTATCTATAGCCTATACACATGTTTGCTGCATTAGTAATGCGCCAATATTCCGTAATGCGCCAAACACACAGGCGAGGCACGTAAAATTTTAGATGGCATTTACGAGCGCACAAAAAACGCTTTCATAGATTCAGGCACATTTTACACTAAAAACCAGATGTGAAAATGCACTTCAATGTGCATACATGTCTCCCTATTTGTCTGAAATACACTTTTATACATCTCAAAGAGATTGCACAAAATACATCCAGTTTATGATGATTACCTGTACCTTGGGTGATGACTTTGGTTTCCTACCATCTATCAGACTTTCTGCACTTTGACTTGGCACAATCCCACATGTAGCAGCAAAACCAGGAGCGTTGCTAGGCAGTTTTATCCGGGGCACAAGCCCTGGTTAAAACTACTGGTGCCCTGAAACTCACCGGGCTCCAGGTCGCTGCGGTGGGCCTGCTGCCATGGACCTGGATGCACATATAGTTGAAGACTTCCATGGAGCAGAGATCTAGCTTGCGCCCTCTAGAGTATCCAGCACAGGCAGCGTGAGAAGTCATCATGCTGCCTGCACGGCATGATGATGTCATGCCACTTGTGCCAGGAAGAAGACAGAGAACAGCGGGGCTTCAGGGAGCAGGACAAAGGTGAGTACTGTTATTTTTTTATTTTTAATATGGCATATTACCTGCCTAGCTATATACTGGGTGCTCTATTACCTGCCAAGCTATATACTGGGGGCCATATTACTTGCCTAGCTATATACTGGGGGCCATATTACCTGCCTAACTATATACTGGGGACCATATTACCTGCCTAGCTATACCGGGGGCCATATTACCTACCTATCTATATACTGGGGGCCATATTACCTACCTATCTATATATATACTGGGGACCCTATTACTTATCTATATACTGGGAGCCACATTAGCTACCTATCTATATACTGGGGACTCTATTACCTATAGACCTACTCGGGGGACCCTATCACCTATCGACGGACTGTGGGACCCTATTACCTATATATCTACCTACTGGGCAACATATAACCTTTATACCTACCTACTGGGGAACATATAACCTATATACCTACCTACTGGGAGGGGGTCTATAAACCTACCTAATAGGGGCCTATAAAGGAACACCCCATCCCCCACAGCATGAACCTGGATTTTCTATAAGAAAAGCCAGTTGCTGTGGGGATAGGGTGTCACCATGCTTTTCTGTACAAACCCCCATTAGGAAGGGAGTTAAATAAACCCCCAGGTAGGTTGGTAGGTATATAGGTGGTGGAAAAGTGAGCATTCTAAAAAAAATTTGTGGTAAATTCTGCGGAGATGAGTTGTGGCCGGGAGAGGTGAATTGTGGCAGTCTGGGCTGGATGGAGAAGGGAAGGGAAAGTGAACGACTCCGATCAGAAAAGACGTCTCCTGTGAATCACTAAATGTAACTGCGGTGTAACCACTTATATTTCTGCAGAGCGCCTACATGCCTACATACAATTGGTTTGTACCAATATATGGTCACTGTATGGCGTTAATATATGTCTTCAGAGCCTGTGTACAACTGATAGTCACATGTGGCAGTATTATTTGATCCTTAAGTAGTAATAGTTTTGGGTCTTGGTATTTTTTTTTCTTTAGTAACAATCATTCGTATCATATATTTGCTCCATGTATAGGTGTATTGTTTGGTAACTGTTATTTATAAGGTATTACACTGTCATACATAGGTGAGCAATTTTGAAAAAGCAAATTTGCCAGCTCTGATTTTTATTGTACAGTGACTGCTGAGGTGATGGACACGATGTGAAATACGCATTAAATTAGTAGCAGGAACATATGTTTTTTGTAAAAATACATGCCACAATGTGGCATGAAAAATGCTGTGTGAACGCCGCCCTATTGAGCAAAACTTAACACAAAGGGCCCAGGCCCCAGATGTTTTAAGACCTTTACAATGCTCCTGAGCAAAACTACAGGTTATGTCACCACCTATGTGATAATAACAGGGTCTAGCAGACGCATGTCTACACCATCCTGACTCCTGTAGAAGATCCTTACCATTGCTGTTAGTGTCTACGATTCTTTTACATTACGTTATTTAAAGAGAACCTGTCACATAGATTATGCTCCCCCTGCTGAGGGCAGAACAAGCTAGTGTCAGACCTGCTGTTTCCAGTGCTGTGTCTCTTATTCTGTAAGATGTTGTAGTTTTCGTGTATTTAATGCTCAAATCTGCAGTTTTCAGCCAGAAGAGTCATTCAAAGAGTCAGTTTTTTCAAACCTCGCCCACCTAAGGCTAGCCCCACCAACCTCAACTGATAAACCTATTACTTTGAATAGGCAGAAACATGTGAATAACTGTCAGTGGGCAGGGCTAGCCTTTGGTGGGCGGGGCTAACAACTACTCATGAATAAGATTCGAGGGGTAAATGCTCCTAAACTGCTGCATGTTACAGAATATGGGACACAGTGCTGGGAACAGCCTGTCTGTCACTAGCTTGTGCAGCAAGGGGGGCATAACCTATGTGACAGGTTGCCTTTAAGACTTTTTTTTAGCAATATTCTGCATTTGCTTTACATTAGTACAGATAGAAGTGACATAATAATATGGACCTTGGGGAAACATGCCCCCAGTCAGGGGCGTAGCTATAGGGGGTGCAGGGATAGCAGTTGCCACTGGGTCTTGAACCCTAAGGGGGCCCAAACACTTCTCCGACTCATAAAAAGAAGCCAGTTTTAATAAATTGCATATGGTACAATATGTGGGGGCCCTTTAATCAATTGTGTGCTAGGACCCTGGAGGTTTAAGCTCCCAGTTTGTGTTGTTAGACATGGTGAGGTCCAGGGCTTGAACTCCATGTATTCACTTTTGGCTCTGTGCCCAGTATTTCACCTGCTCTCACTAATCCACCTGACCTTTCAGTGAACTCCATCTTTGTGATTCTCCCCGGTCAGAAATCCAAAATGAACAAAGAATGGCTGCATATTAATTGAAGGCAAGCTGATAAGTCACAAAGCCACGTCAATGATCTTACCGCCTGCTCCTCTCTACTCATCATGCTGCTTCATTGCGCCAGGTCAAATTTGTTCATAAAGCTCTGTAGCCATTATTTGGTCAGTTACAATTTTATAGAAATATGTAGAAATATGTCATTCAATAATATTATATTTTCAAATGCATGTACTTATCTGCCCCTGACATATCTGAAAATGGAAAATAATTCACCTTAGTTTGCTCTTTGCTCTGATCTGTGATGTGTTTGTTGACTGTAGTAAAATATCACTTACACATACACAGTCATTTAAATGTATTATTGCTGCTTTATTTCATACAAATAGATGCTTAAAATGCATTGTGTATGATGATAGCAGCATAAAGGTTAGACACGCTTGATTTAATAGGACTTGTCCAATCTTATGTAATTAACGATAAAAGGTGTTTCTGACTCCTACAAATGGCTTGCAAATGGCAAAAAAGGTTAGAAAAAATCCTAATTTACTGCCTTTCAAATTTGGCACCAGTCGTGTAGATCGCCAGTTATGTGGCCAGCAACTGGATGCACCACAAAGTGCCATTAAGTAACAGTGTGGAGATGGCATTGAAATTGAAAATAAAATAGTAATATCATATAATGCAAGGCTAAATGAAGCTGCTATAATATATAATTCCATATATATCAACAGGGCTGAGACAACGAGTAGGGGAGGTAATCGATTGCGTATGGCGTGTATCTCTGCCTGTCTTGTACACAGTGCACTTACAGAGCTGGCTCTACACATGGCAGGTGCTGGCTCTGACTACCACCCGCAACTTCCTTCAACAGCAGGGACCAGAGTATACCTCCATCCTCTCCCACCCATGGCGCCACCAGAAGAAGGGGCAGGGGGAGAAAGCGGCTGCACATTGATGTCAATGGAGCATGTTGCACCTGCATTCTTCTGACAGCATCCTGTCCCATGACGGGATGTTATCAGAACAGCAGCACCCCAGTGCATCACTGGAAACGCCACAGAAGAGCACTGAGTACACTGAAGATAGAAACCTGCCACACTCCAGGACAGGTAAATGTTTTTCTATGAGGGGGCAGAAATTATAGCAGAGGTGGGGTGTTTTGTGTAGGGTGGAGGAGGTGTTTAGAGTGGGAGAAGTGAATTAGAAAGGGAGAGTTCAGGGTGGAGGGAGATTATAGTGGGGAGGTGGTTATAGTGGATGATTGGTAAGGTCAGAGTATGTTCACTCGACAGATTTGAAAAATTTCAGCGCTGAATGAGTGTTGTATCTAGAGATGGGGGAATTTCTCAGAGTTCGCCGAATTTTCCGACAAAATTCGTTTCGACCTGAATATATTCGCGACGAATTGCGTTAAAAAACAGCTATTTCCTGGCTGCAGAGAGCCTGTAGGGTGCTGTAGAACATTGTGCAGAGGGAGCATGGTTTGGTCTTCATACAATGTTGTGTTTTAGTATGACACGCACATGACTGCCGCCACTCTTAGAATCGCTTAAACTCAAAAATTTCCCCTGGGCACTTACAAGGGCAAAACTGACCAAAAAACTGAAGCGGGAATGCAGCCTGATAAAGTCATGGCAGCGCCAGCTGGAAAAAAAACGAGCTGAGGGCTAAGATCCTACAATAGCGTCAAAGAACACAGAAGTAGGTTACTGGAGCCGGCACAGGTCTCAGCACGAAAGGGACGTGCCCAGCAGGGGTCACTCCATGAGGCCGGAGCTTTAAGCTGTCACAGAATAGACAGAAACCTGTTCTGTTAAAGGGCTGATACATGTAGAGGCCCCCGAATGAGTGGAGAGGGTGTCGGCAGTAATTTTGCGTTCACATCTCTGATCATTTTGCCCTTCCTTTTATCTGTCAGTGTCCGCTTTCAATTGGTCAATAATCCATCAGTATTGCTATAGCCCCCAAAAAAATGGGAGTTGATCCAAAGCAGAGATGACAGGTAAATGGGATATTTGCATGTCTTCTGTGTCCTGTATCCACTCCTGCTTTTGGGTAGAAAAATCCTGATCCTTCCATTCCTTCTGACAGGTGAAAAAAAGGGAAAACTAAACATAGTGGCAACGTCATAGAGTGGTGAGGGTGGAAACAGCATTAAGAAACCTCAGGGTGTTCCAGTGAGACAGCGGTCACTTGGCAGCAGCATGAGTAGGCCACAGAGTGGCACAATGACTAATTCTGGAGGTTGCAGCAACATTAGAAGCCCACAGAGTGGCACAATGACAGAGTGTGGAGGTGATGGCAGCAGCAGAATGAGGTCATAGAGTGGCACAATGACACAGTGCGGAGGTGACGGCAGCAGCATCAGCAGCTGCAGCATAAGGTCATAGAGTGGCACAATGACACAGGGTGGAGGTGGCGGCAGCAGCAGCATGAGGTCATAGAGTGGCACAATGACACAGTGTGGAGGTGGCAGCAGCAGCAGCATAAGGTCAGAGAGTGGCAAAATGACAGAGTGTGGAGGCGGGTAGCAATACCAGTCCCTGGTAAAGATGGTGGGAGGCAGATGGAGCAACTGGCAGCAGATGTGTGGCATCAGGCGGGTGGCAGCATCAGAATAGTGGCTGAGGTAGGTAGTTAGTCATTTCTCAAAGTTTTGGGGAGTTGTCATGGCTGATGTAATCTGATGCCTAAGGCATTGGTGTGTGGAAATCCTGGCCGATCCACGCCTGATTCATATTGACAAAGGTCAGTCTCTCCACATTTTGTGTTGACAAGTGAGTTCTTCTCGGGGTAACTATGGCCCCGCCACACTGAACACCTGCTCTGATGCCACACTACTGGCCAGGCAGGACAGCTTCTCCACTGCAAACTGGGCAAGTTGTGGCCACACATCCAGTTTGGCTGCCCAGTAGTCCAGTGGATCTTCTAACTGGGGTGGCAGAGTTCTGTCCCAAATGGTCACCCACCTGCTGGTTCAGGGTCTGCTCCAGGTCCTGCTGCTGCTGCTGGTGAGTGCCCTCCTCACTAGGTGGGTGAAGAAAGCTGCTCATCAACGACTGCAAACTTAGGTTGCTGCTGATTGAGCTGGTACTGCTCCTACCTCCCAACTTTCCCACAGCAGCCTTGGCAGTGGTATGTGAGCAGTGAGGAACCCCCCGGTCAGACCTGTCAGCGGCCAACTGGCTACGGAGGATTTCTCTATAGTACTTGAGTTTGTCCTTCCTCTCAGCAGCTGGAAAAAAGGCTCCCATTTTGGACCGGTAAACGAGGGTTTGAAGAGGCTGGAGAGCCAAAAGTTCATCCCTCTGCCGGATGGGGGGTGACTATTTTGGCTGTCACTAAGCCGGCAAATCAGCATTCTGTGGGCCATCTGCACAAGTGGCTCTGAGGGACTCCCTGCCTCCTCCCCACTGTATATGCCCGGGCTTGGGGTCATCCCCTCTTTTTCCTCCTCTCCACCCCTCCTCCATGTCCTCTGCCCCCTGTCACCGGGGAAAAAAAAACCCACTCATTTCACCAGAAATGCTTCTGCTCCAATGCCTCCTCATCCTCCTCCGTTCATTCCCCCCCAGCCCCTCACGGGGCCGGAATGTAGTTGCCACGTTCCTTCCCCCTGTCCAACAATTTTTTCAGCATCTGTTCCAGGAATGAAGCAGTGGAATGACTTATTCTGGTAGCCCTGGCGATGACAAATAACGTTGTTCCCAAAGGGCCCCTCAGCAAAAGGGCAGGTGTCCACGCATGAGAGCCCTGGCTGACTTCAAATTACACAGGGGAGTACTGCTGTCCGCTTGGATCAACAAATAATGTCAATGCCCTTTCTTGTTCATACAGTCGGTCTAACAGTGCAGGCGGGATCCAATGGGGGGAAACATCGCATATCAGCGTGTGTTGGGATGGCCGTTTTGCTGCTGCGCTCGGGGAGAGGGCCCTGGTTGTAGGAATGGTGAAGTGCATGCCAAAATTTTTCCTGCCATTTTTAGAATGTCTTTAAGATCGGTGGAAGATTCAGGAAAACCTTTTAAAACCAATTAAACACGTGCCATTCAGGACGCATGAACCATCCCTCCCGGTGCATGGGACACCATGTTACTCCCAATTTTCCGCCCCCGGGTTTTGTTTTGATTGGCGGGGAAAAAGCCACACTCGTTTCTTGTTTGTGGAGGCAAATGGTTGTGGAGGAGGAGGGGGACTTTGGCGAAAGGGGGGCAGCTTTGACAACAGGGGAGGGGAACCGGCATCTCCTGCCCAATTGTTGGGTGGCTGGGGCAGGAAGACATTCACCCAGGGGGCCCGTAAAGGACATGAAAAATGGCCCGGGGGCCGTAGAACAGCCCCCACAAGTCCGGCGGCCGGCCCTTGGAAAAAACCCGATAACTCAAGGACGGCCCCCCTTCGTTCTACATTTTTGTGGGGGGCCTGGTACCCCTTTTTTGGAAAATAAATTACGGTTTGGAACTCTCCACCTCATCGGCAAAGCATTTTTTTTTTTTTGGGGTTTTTTTTTTTTTTTTTTTTATTTTTTTTTTTTTTTTTTTTTTTTTTTTGGGGGTTTATTTTTTTTTTTCCCCTTTTCCCCCGGCCCCCCGGTGGTGATGCGCATGTGTTTACGCAGGGCCGGGTGCCGTTAGCTCCCTGGCCACGTTCACTTTCTGCCCACAAATTTTACATATACACTGTTTGGTCCTTGGTGTCTTTAAACAAAAAACGCCACACCCCCCGAGTTGGGGATTTTACCACCAACGCTCCGAAATAAGTGAACTAACCCGCTGCCCCCCCGCTGACCCCCGTAACCCATTTCTTGGACCCCCGCGAAGCGGGTTTTTACCCCGTTTTAGTTCGTTCCCAACCCCCACTGCTGCCCCCTGCTGACTCCCGTCACACTACAGACTTGTTGGCTGCGCCGCTGCCTGACGCGCAAGCTGACACCCCTTTCTCCCCATGTGATGATAAGCCCCTTTCTTCCCCGGCCCCAAGTGCGATCGGCTAATCGCCGATTTTTGTTTGCCCGTCCTGCTATTCTCCTCACGGGCCAGTATGCGAGCCCGAAGCTTGAACTAACCTCCCCGGCCACTTCTCCATTAAATTTCTTTCCCGCCCACTGCAAAAGCAGCGGATGTCTGCCTCACCTCTTCCTGCCCAATTTCTGCTAACTGTCCCCAAAGATTCTCCTCACGTTAAGTGGCGCGAGCCCAGACCCCCAGTAGATTCTGGCTGAGGGAACAGGATGGACAGAGGGGGTTGATGACAGGTGCGGGGCCCTCGACCCGCTCCCGGGGAATGCCAACTAAGGGTTGTGTCGACTTCCCCCCGACTCTTGGTTTGGGG